>NDGM011177355.1:0-17544 GCA_002564305.1 Octomys mimax | reverse complement strand
ATCTGACCACAGTGCAATGAAACTGGAAATAAATGACAAAAGAAACAAACAAACAAAAAAAAAACCCTAAATGCATGGAAATTAAATGAAGTGGACGTTGAATATCAAAGGACTGTGGAATCCTTTTTTAAATACAACTTCTCATTTCCTCTTCATTATCTTAGATAATCAATTACCAGAGGAACTTTTTAATCTAGCATTTCTGGACATAATATTTGGTAATTACAGTTCTTTCATTATTGTACTGTTTGATTAATAAGATGCTAAAATGTCTCCTATACATTTATCTTTGTAAAGTAACTTTTGTTTTTGTTTTTCTATTTAGGACAGGGTCTACAGGATCTACAGGGTCTCGCTGTGTAGATTGGACTCGTGGTGATCCTCCTGTTTACAGCCTCCCAAGTGCTGGGATTACACATGCCCACCACCATGCTCAGTCTCCATCACCGACTGAGTGCACCCCCGGGATGGGGCCAGCTTGACAGGCCCTGGGATCAATCTCCTGGCCCTTGTGTTTGCCTAAGCAGGCACTTTAATCTGCTGAGCTATTTGGCCATTTCAGGTAAAGTAACATCTATATTGGACTAAAATTTGTTTATTACACAATTTACAAAGAAAAAGTGTATGATTCATATATTTCAGCAAATTCTCTGAGTTTAACAACCATGAACACAATTGAATTTAGATAATCTTTGTTCTCATAAAACAAGACATGCGACCCACTAGCTATCACCTTTCAATTCCCTCTCTAAAGCTAGGTAACCACTAAGCCATTAGACTCTGCATAGCAATGATCAATTCACATATTCTTGTTCATTTTTGCCACTTTGTAAGTTTACTCAGTGGGCAAGTAATATCAACTAATGATGTGTTTGCAGTTTGTGTATCTGAATTAGATGTGCTTTAGTGTCCATCCTCCTATGTATTCACCTGTAGATTTTTATCTTCAGTATGTTGAAGAATAGCTGTTTAAAGGGTCACGATGTAGAATAAGTGTATGCTTTTCAAGCTCATGTGACAAGGCCTTACACATATTAAGCACCTGATAAAGTTAGCTATTGTTTTTGCCTCTTTCTTATACTTCCTTTTCCATTATTTCCACTTTTTGTCATCATGTATATATTAGCTAGATGTATCTGCATTTGTGTGTGTCTGTGTGTATCTTACTTACAACTACAAAGAGAAAAATTAAGAAAATTTACTAGCTATGTTGCAACTATTTGTCATATATTTCATTCCCAAGTCCATGTTCTAAGGTATCACCATCTGTTATTTGAATCATTGTTAAAATTTCGCTATCTTAACAAATGGTGCTCATACCATTCCCCCAACCCATTTTTATCCAAAGCTACTGTTTTTAATGTAATTGTTCAAAAATATACAACTTCCCTATCATAAATTTGTAATAAATATTCTAATATGTATATTTATGATTACTGTCACATCTGCACACATTCACTCCAGTCCTCTCTGTTTCTATGGCACACTGGCCATGCTTCATGCTCATGTTTTTTTGCTTGTTGATTCTTCCAGCTAAAACTCATCTGTCCCATACTCACACATGACGTACTCCTTTGCTCCTACAAAGTGTTGTTTCAAAACTCAGAATCTCAAAATTTCTTGATCACTTCAATTAAACATTCTCATACAAAAAATTAATAAACTCTATAAACAGGCAAGCTATGAAAAACTAGAGAAAAAATTTCTAAAGAATATGTATATCACTTAACAGAGAGGCATGTTGCTAGAAGTATATTGTTAGGCAATTTCATTGTTGTTCAAACAAAACAGAGCATACTTACCCAAACCAAGTCAGTTCATAACAGCACTTGGAATTTAATCTTGACTTAACATTTAAAATTTTAAACAGAATTAAAATATACAGAATATTGAATCAAGATGATAAGAAATTAACAATGGTTATTATATTGCATACTTTTATCTTACATAAGTTTGTGTGTAGTAATCTATTTTTTCTTATGTTTTTCATCCTATGTAAGTAAAGATTTCCAAAGTACATATCAATGATCTTTTGAATTTCCACAGGATCTGTAGTGTTTTCACCCTTTTTATTTCTTATTGCATGAATTTTAGTTTTTCTCTCCTTTCCTTGATAGAGGTAGAGGTTTATCAATTCTATTTATTCTTTTGTAAAAATAACTCTTCAATTCTTTAATTCTTTATATTGCTCTCTTAGTCTCAATTGCATTCATTTTTTACTCTGACTTTCACCATCTTCTCCCTTATTTGAGTTTTGAGCTTGACGTGCTATTCTTTTTCTAGAAGCTAGAGGCTCAGCATTGGGTTATTAACTTATGTACCCATTTATTTTCCCATTGTGAGACTTAACCACTATAAATTTCCCTCTGAAGAGTGCTCTCATTGCATTTTACAGGTTCCAGTAATTTCTATTTGTATTTTTGTTTAATTATAGATATTGTTAATGTATTCTTTGATTTCATCTGTGACCTGTTGGTTGTTCTGGAGGATGTTACATAATTTCCACGTGTTTATGGAATTTTAGCATTTACTTTATCAATGATTTTCAATTTCATTGCATTATAGTCAGATAATATGCATGGGATGATTTAAATTCTCTTTCATTTACTTGAGCATGCTCTGTGGGCTAGTAAATGGTCTATTTTAGATAATGTCTCACGTGCAGCTGAACAGAATGTCTATACTGATTTGTAGACACTCTGTAAAGGTCTATTAAGTCTATTTCTTCATGAGTTGGATTGAGTTCTGCTATTTTTTTCTATTCTTTTTGTCTAATTAGTCTATCACTTTCTTACAATGTGGTCGTAAGGTTTCCTGTTACAATTGTGTTATTGAATATTTGATTTTTGTGTTCATTAATATTTCTTATATCATTAGGAAACCCCATATTTGGTGCATATATATTTATAATTGTTACCTCTTCCTCCTGAAGCTTTTCTCTAATAAGTATGTAGTGACTTTCTCTATCTTGGTTTGACATTCACATTGTGTATAACAAAATAGCTACCTTTGCTTTTTCTGGGTTCCCATCACATGGAACCATTTTTCCATTCTTCGATTTTCAGTCTACGGATTTATTTTTGAGTTAACTTTGTTTTTTATATGTAACATATTGTTTGATATTGTTTCTTGATCCACTCTATCAATCTGTTTCTGTTAATTGGTGAGTTCCAAGGGAGGGAAGAGACCCCACCACTAACTACTCCACTGTCAAGGGAACATCTGTCTAGAATAAGATCAAGACTAAGACCAAAGCCATTAAGACTAAGTCTAAGACTACTAAGATTAAAACTAAGTCTACTAACTATAAGAAAATCTAAAGCTACAGATAACCAACTATGGTTAATAATGTCACCCAAATACTCTTGCTACCATTAGACAAATATTACCTAGATAACTATACTTGCAATTTTATTAAGTTATCATAAATAGACCCACATTATACCTGCCTCATGATTTTGCTCTATTATAACTTCCTTTGAAAGGTAGGCTCATTGGCAACCCATTTGAGTCCCCTCCTGTCTCTCAGGAGTTATTCTTCTTCCCCTTCTCCTATTCCTATTCCATACCCTTTATTCTAATAAATTTTACTATTCATAAAAATCATGCACACATTTTACAAGTTAATACTCTTTGAAAAATATTTGTCTTCTCAATAGTCAAGGTAGGTGATTATATGGAAGTAATTATGTCCTAAAACCCCAAATTCCGTAAGGTAGGTATTGGTCAGTGAATTACATGTAGAGTGGTAATACATTATCTCAGATCTTTGTAGTCATGAGATTCTGCACTAATAATTTAAGTGTTCTACTAATCAGTTTTGTGTATCTGAGAAAGTTACTAAATTTCTCTGAATTTCAGTTTCCCTGTTTATAAAATCAAGATGATAGTATTTGCCAAAGTGTTTGTAAGTAGAATTAAATAGTTTGTATTTCTAGTGTGAATGTAGCCATACACAAATGCAAATATACACAAAAATCATATTTATTTTCTCTGATTATATAATTGTGCTAATTGACTAGACTCTAATGAAAATAATTTTTTCAAATTTCACATAAGGTTATAAAAAGCTCATTTTTTGAATTCCCTCAACTAAATAAACTGAAAAAGCTAAAGCTATGCAATAATGCTCAATTCACTGAAAGTATTTGTGGATGCACCCTCTCATGTATCTTTTTTTACTGGTAACTTATTGTCTACATTACTTATCCTGGAAAACTTGAGACTTTTAGCCTAGTTTCATATAAATTGACTCATTTTTAATGCTTTCATTTGGAGGGGCAGTTTGATTATTGAGCATACTGCTATAAAGTAGTAATAACTTTTCATATATTTTACCTTTCTTAAGAGAAATTCAAAGCAGTGCTTTATAAATGTGCCTTTAAAAGAGATTTTTCTTTTCTTATGTGTTTACAATGAAGCTTCTATGCAGTCTTATCTAATTCAGTTTCTACTTGAAATTCAGTTTCAATAACTTCTGGAGGACAGCCAGGCCCACAGCACGTGCACACACTCACATACTCATACACACACATTTCTATAAACTTTTGCTGGGTATTTCTACATTGTTTCCTATTTCCTAAGCAGTATGTTAGACAAAAAGATGTATTACAAAGAATAAACCTGTCAAGCACTGATACTTATAGCACTGATGGCAGATAAAAAGAGAACTAATTTAATACCTTATATTCCAAGCAATATTTCACTTCAAAACTGGGTGAGTGCACACAAGGAGATTCTTTTTCAGTGTTTGCTCTACTTTCTAACAGAATTTATATTTACTTTAGTTGACAATATGTTCAAGTAAACTGCCTACATTTTCACTATTAGTTGTCTCTAAAAATAGAAGTGAATTACTCAATAGTTTTGACCCAACACGTCAAGAGGTGGCTTTGGATGAGGCTTCCAGCAAATATAGGTACAAAAGAACAAATCTAATTGTTTTGTAATATCTTATCACTATCCTGGTCTTTCTCCCTGCTGGGAGTGAGGATACATATGAAAGTGAAAAAAAAAATTTTGGCAACTAAGAGGTAACTCCATTAAAAAGATACATGGAAGTTAGGTAGAAATTTTGGAAAAAATAAATTGCAGATGACATCATAAAAACAGTAACTCAGTGCCAGAGTTAATGCATGCTTTCTTACTAAATGACAGAGAAATTAATCTGAGGTTTGGGCAAGATGCAGATTGTATCTATCCATAAACAGCTGGGGCGATGGCTCAGTGGAATAAGCGCTTCCGTGGCAAGCACAAGGGCCTGAGTTCAACCCCCGGTTCTGCAAAAAAACAAACAAACAAACAAACAAACAAACAACCCACGAACAATTGTTTGTATTCATAAGATAATTTATAGCCATATTGTCTATAGATATAAACAATTGTTTATATCCTTAATGACAGTGGTCTGTCCTCTGAGAGGGCTCTCATTGACCAACTGTCCTGGAAGTCTCTTGGCCAAAATAGGTCAGGAACTGAACTTAACAATGCCATAGAGTTTTCACATTGACTTTCAAAGCAGAACAAACAGATTAAAAATCAGACTTCTGTTTGGCTGGCAATGTTGGGATTTTTTATTTTAATGGTTAATTGAAGCTAACTTTTTTTTTTTTAATTTTGAGCTCATTGCAGATTATTTTAATTTAAATGCATATTGCCTAGGTACGTATTATCAAATAAATTCATAAACTGTGGCAATCTACACATCTCTTGCAATGGTTATCTGGAAACAAAAGAGAAAAAATTGTATATAGTTTTAAGAACCTTTAATGTTTTTCTAATACAGTTAGAAAAGTTCTTCATGTTAGAAAAGTTTTATAAATATACCAGTAGGCTTTTCTTATGTAAAGAAGTTAGAAACAAAAAGGAATTTTGAGTTACATTTTTTCACTCAGAGAGGACCTTGCTGTTTTCATTGCTACTGTTTATATCTATATAAATTTCTACAATGTATTTTGGTTTCAAATAAGATACTCTCATTCCAAATTGAAGACTAATACCAGGTGAAAAGAAAGTTTTACCATTCACATCATTACTTTTGTACCTATTTATATTTTTTATGATAAAAATCAGATAAAGACAAAAAAAGTACTGAAAAGAGGCCACACTAACTTCGCTTAATATTTAACATGCCAGGTGTGGTGCTGCACATCTTGAGTGGCTGAGACAGGAGGATCACTGCAAGTTTAAAGCCAGCCTGGGCTGTAAAGTTAATTCAAGGCCAGTTGAAATTACTGAGCAAAGCCTTGTATCAAAAAGGCAGAAAAAGGGCCAGCAAGGTAGCTCAGCAGACTAAATGCCTGCTTAGGCAAGTTCAGGGACCAGGGTTCAATTCCTGGCACCGCATGTGGCACTGGCCCCCCACCAGGAGGACTGAGCTGACCATTGAATCTGGGCGTGGTGCTGCACTCCTGTACTATCAGTGCTGGGGAGACTGAAAACAGGAGGATCATTTCAAGTTTGAGCTACGTAGTGAGATCCTGCACAAATTTTTTTTTTAAAAAAGCAGAAAAAAATGTTCATGATATGCTGTTTTTGGTTTAATGTGTTTTTAAGCTTCACAGATGTATTTATTTTGTATTCTTACATACGGAAAGTATAATGGATAATCATATACCTAAAAAACTGTAAGAAGCAAGTGGCAATAAATGTAGCAAAATCTTAGAGGAAAAAGGAAAAGACAGATGAGAAGAGATAGAAAGACCATTAATTCAAGTTAATTAATGATTTAAAGTCAAACATATTAATTTCTCTAGGTGAAAATTACATGTAGAGCTTAAATTCTAAAAGATTAAGCAGGAGCTGGAGAGATAGCTCAGTGCTCTAAGTGCCTTCCTAGCAAAGAAAAGAACCCAAGTTTGATCCCCAGTGTCACATGCCATGCTGACCCTGGAGCCCCAGGTATACCACGCCAGCCACAGAAACCTAGTGTGGTGGTTCATGCCTATAATCCCAATGCTGGGGAAACAGGAGGACTGTATGAGTTTGGACTGCATAGACCATATACCAAGGGAATAAATAAATAAAACATTAAACATAAAAAGAATAAGCAAGTATAATAAATATATATTATTTAAATTGTATTAAAAAACAAAATAACTTAAAATGTAGGAAAACAGAGATAAAAAGATTTTAAAGTACACAAAATACTTTATAGTAAATAGGAAGTGGTACTTTCAACAAGATAGCATAAAATTTAACACCAAAAAGTAACATTTTGATAGTGCAAAAATGTCTACTTCTGTGGAATAGACTAAATGATAGTTTATGGGATCCTCAAATGTATGATTTAAGCCCCTGTAGCCACAAGGTCAATGGGAACTTGCTTCAGGTCCAGGAAAGAATGCAGCAGGCCATGAGCCCCTGGGTATGGGAGCCCTGCTAATAATGCAACACTGTAGAGGCAAGGTAGCATATGCTGAGGACAGTAGCCAAAATGCAGGCAGTTAGGGTTAGAGAAAATCTGATTCCCCATTAATTTAATCCCTATCTACCAATTTTCTATTCTTTGTTTTTCATGACACATGCTAACCTCCCCTACAGTTTGTTGTTAGCCAATAAATACCAGCCAACTCCTGAAGTAGCTGAGCCAGCACACTAGATTTAAACTCTTCCCAGAGCTCTAGTACTGTGACATTGATCTGTTTGTCTTTCTTTATTCTTCATTGTCCTCCCTAGAGGTACTCAGGGGCCTGGCCAGCCTTCAGCAGGATACATTTTGAAAAGGAAAGCAATTGGCAAGATGATATAAGTATCAAAAATAATTTTAAGCAGGTCACTACAGACATAAAGTATATTTTCTTTCCTAGAGTAATTGCTACTGGGCTGCAGTTCATTTTACTTTTTGCAAACATAAGAACATGCAGAAAATCACTATCAGCATCTGATCAGAATTAAAGACCTTTAGCATATTTTTTACTTTTACATTTCCGCTAGCTCCAGTTTTCTAGGCTTTCATAAAATCATAAATTATCTGGTTTTATATTTGTTTTGACACTTTTATTCTGTTAAGATTGTTTCTTTTGAAATATTCAATAGTCAATTACATATATACATATATTTATGCAACTATGCATACATATATTTCAACTTTCAAAACCAGTACTTCCATATATTGTTTTTTTGTTGCTGTTGTTGTTGTTTTGTTTTATGATACTGGGGATCGAACTCAGGACTTTGTGTTTGCCAGGCAGGGATTTATACCACTGAGCAATATCCCTGGCTCACTTCCATATATTGTTAACTTCGAAAAAATCAAAGAATAATGCCTCTCATTCCTGTTACTAAATTCTTCAATTTCACACTTACTTTTCCCTGAAGAAATAACAGTTGTTCTTTGTTTTGGGGGCAAAGAGTAATTGTAGCACTGTGTGAAAGAAAACACAAAAACTAACTTACTCCTTTGAGAGGAGATTATATTAATGTAGTTTCACCACAAAATCTTTGTATAAACCATCAGCAAACACGAAGAAGTCAGAATAGGTAAATTTTCATATCACAAAGTGCAGAAGAAACAAAGACACAGGATTCTCCTATGAATACTTAGGCACTGACTCTGATGTCCTGCCACAGCTGATACTGTTCTCATCAGTGGCAGATATTTTAGTGAACTACTCTGAGAAGACCTTCTCCTTCATGATAAGTCTGTCCTTCCCTTACAGATATGTCCAATGGAGAAGCTATGAGCTTCATCTTCTGCACTACAAGCACATAAGGTACCCTGCTATGCCACGCCCCTCATCCATCCACTGGGTGACGGAATAGAGCTCGTTACTTCCTCACTGATCCTCTTTGACAGGAATTATGAAGAGTGCAATATTTTACCCTGTTTACAAGCTAAATTTTATCTTGTTCCACAATCTCATGAACACTGTTAGAGGCTGTGTCTTCCTGTATAGGACTTACATAATTCACTATTCAAATCATTTGGAGGATCCAAAGTATCAGGATTTATAATATCTATATTCCCAAAATGTAACTCAAATAGAAACTGATACCTGCACACACTGACTGTATTACAGGAGAAATCATTCACAAATCTGTTATTTCCAAATATGGGCTTTGCTCCAGATAGCAATATTACATTGATCAACTAGACAATGAATATACTAACACCGGTGGAAAGTAACACTATTTCTGTCCTTCAAATCTGTTTGTAATCCTGCCCTTTGTTCTTGAAAAGTTGTATATTAACTTCTTAGTTGAATTATACTATGAAATATTTTTTATAAAAATGTCTTTCAAAAGAAATGCAGTCAGTGCTTTGATAGAAGACAGTCACAGAAATAAGAGAAGCATGAAGAATTTTCTTCCTAAAATATGTATGTTTTTTCCCAATGTCCTGATATAGTGTTGTATATCTTCAAGTTTCAATGTATATATTCTTTTCTCACTTGGCAAATATTGATGTAAATATTTTACAAAATTTATATTCAGGTATTATTAAGTTCTGGTATTCTTGTACAGAATGAGATGACTATGGGTGATAAAACACTATTTCAAAATGGTATGATAGGATTTTGAATATTCTAATCTTTAAATTTTTAAAAAATTATTTATTTATTTATTTATTTATTTGGTACAGGGTCTTGCTACACAGCTTGGACTCATACTGATCCTCCTGTCTCAACTTCCCTAAGGCTGAAACTACAGGCATGAGCTACCACCAGGTTTCAGTGGTTGGGTCAGCATGCCTGGTGTTCCAGCCTGACATGGCTGGTACCAGAGACTGAACCTGGGTCCTTTGGCTTTCTAGGTAGGCACTTAAACCACTGAGCTATCTCCCAGTCCTTTAGTATTTTTAGTATAAGAAAAGAAAATGTATATGAGAAGATAGGTAATTTTACCCTGTTTAAATATTATACAATCACCACATTTATTGAAACACTGCAAAGTACCATATAAATATATATAATAGTTGTGTTTTAGGTGTAAATTAAAATAAACGTAATTGTAAAAGTAAAAAAAAAATTTAAAAGAAAATGTATAAATTTAATTTGTCTGTTATTTGGCATGTCATAAGGAAATGACAAACTACAAAGGAAAAATATATAAGATAGAACCACAAAAATGGGTTTATAGTTATATGGTAGAATTTTTATTAAACAATGTGCTTGAAGCCTCAACTTTGTTCTAAAAAATTCAAATAAATAAATAAGACAAAGTAAAAGAAAGAAAGAACAGAAAAAAGAGGCAAAAGTTCAAGGTATTTGTACCTACTGCATGGAAACAAGTGTGTCATCAGGGCCAATGTAAGAGTGTAAATATGTGCCCTGCATGTCCTCCTTTGCCCTAGGTCAGCAGTACCAGCAGGAAGAGTAAGCCCATGCCCTGTGTGCCCTCCATTGTCCTACAATGGCAGGAAGAGAAAAGGTACCTGGGAGAATAGTGTAAGTCTGCTCCTCATGTCTCCTCTATTGCCCCAAGATGATAATGCCAGGGGAGGAGAATCACGCTGCACTTGTGCCTTCTCATTGCTCCAGGAGGGCACCAGCTGTACTAGAGGGAAGGGTGCAGGTGCACATCCTATGCCTAGTCCATTGTACCCTGGAAGGTGATATCATTGAGAAGAGTATAATTTCATGCTTAGCACCTACATCCTCCTTTGCCCTGGAATAGAATCGCCAGAAAGAGAAATGTAAATTTGTGCTGTTTCCTTTCTATATTTCCCTGGACTGTGGTTCTGGAAGAGGACATATCTGGCGGAACAGACACCTTCTAGAAAAGCCTTATCATCAGTAATTAAGGTTCTCTAATATTAGAAAGCTAAAAGCATCAACATGGAAAAAAAAAGTAGAACACAGAAAATGACGACGATGAAGCAAAACACAATCCCAAATGTCTACTTTATTCAGAACAAAAAGAGATGGAGGTAATTGAAAGCAATCAATGAAGCAGATCAAATAAAAATGTAGATTACAAACCCCACTGAAATTATACACAGAAGACTGAATGAAAGGGAAGGGAGAATATCAGATCATAGGAATACAAATAGTGACCAGGAAAAGATATCTTAAAACTCACAAAATACCATAAAAATTTAGTCCAAGTGCTATAAAAATGAAACAAAGAAAAGCAACATAAAACTGATTGAAATAAGCAAGAAAGCTGGAGATGTCACAAAAGGCATGAAAAGCCTCTTCACAGAAACAATGGCAGAAAACTTTCCAAACATGGATAAAAAACATTTGATATACAAATAAAAGAAGCATAGAGAAATGTGAATTGCCATGTCCAAAATAAATCCACACAAAGGCATATAAATAATCAAGATTCTATAACTTCAGAAAAAGAATGAAATATTAAAATCAGCTAGAAAAATATATATCACTATATAGGACAGCCCATCAGGATCACAGCAGACATCTCAAAAAATTCTTCAAGTCAAAGAGACCTTGGAGAACAATCTTCAACCCAGACTGTTGTACCCAGCAACACTATACTTCAAATTTGATGGTGAAATAAGATATTTGCATCACAAGGAGCAACTGAAGAAATTTATGACCACTTACCCAACTATACAGAATGCTCTGAAAGACGTATTTGAACGAAATGACAAAGATCATATACACAGGAACACCAATGGAAAGAAACTGCCAGGCAAGGCAAGCAATTAAATATAGCAGAAACAGGGAAAATTTAACAGGAAATAACAAGAGAAACAAAACCAATATATATCAATTATAACCATCAGTGTAAATGGTATCAATTCACCAATCAAAAGAAACAGACTAGTAGAATGGAGAGAGAAACAAGATCCAATAATATGCTGCGTTCAAGAAAAACATTTAGAGCCAGAGAGATAGATCAGTGGACTCAGCACCTGTTTTAGCAAGCACAGGGACAACGGTTCAATCTCTGGGTCTGCTTGCCAGGCTGGCCCCACCCTGGGGCTCACTAAATCAGTGAAGGAGTCCGGGTGGGGTGGTGCATGCCTGTAATTCCAGGGATAGGGAGGCTGAAAAAAGAAGAATCACTATGAGTCTGAGCTTTGTAGTAAGACCCTGTACCAAATACATGAGAGAGAGAGAGAGAGAGAGAGAGAGAGAGAGAGAGAGAAAGAGAGAGAGAGGTTTAACCTCAAAAGAAATTCATGGACTAAAAGGCAAAGAATAGAAGCTATTCTCCATGACACAGGAACCCAGAAAAACAGAAGGGTAGTTATTTACTTGTAGACAGTGAAAACATTAAGCAAAAGCTGATCAAAAGAGACAAAGAAGGTTATTAGATACTCATTAAGCAAAATTTCAAGAAGAGATAACAATCATAAATACTTACGAACCAAACAGTCACCCAACTACATAAAACAAATGATAACTGACATGCAAAAATCAAATAAGCACTAACAATTGTAGTGGGGTACCCTAATACCCCACTATCACAAATGGATAGATCAACTAGGCCAAAAAGTCAAAAAGGAAATATTAGTATTAGATCAAACCTGTGAACAACTGAACTTGCTAGATATCTACAGAGTATTCACTCCAAAAAACCAGAATATACATTTTTTTAGCTGCGCATTAGGTGTTCTCTAAATTAAAACATGTATTCATTGACAAAACATTTATATTTCAGTAAATATAAAGGAGGGCCTGGGGAGATAGTTCAGCTATCTAAGCACCTGCCTGGCAATTGAACGAACCTAGGTTTGATCCCGAAGACTGCATATCATGTTAATTCTGAAACCCTGGACACCCGGACCCAGCCACCAAAACTGGGCATGGTAGTGCATGCCTGTAATCCCAGCACTGGGGAGACTAAGACAGGAGGATCACTCTGAGTCTGAGCTGTGTAGTGTGGCCTTGTGCCAAATACATACATACATACATACATACATACATACATTTTTAATTAACAATAATTATAAAGGAACTGGAATCATGCTGAGCATACTATATGAACATAGCATAATGAAACTAGAAGTCAATGACAAATGAAACCTCAAACTAAATTTACACATGGAACAACCAATGGGTAACAGAAGAAATTTGAAGCGAAATTAAACACTATTTACAATTAAATAATACTAATACAACATACCAAAAACATGGGAAGCAATGAAAACACTTCTGCAAAGGAAATTTACAGCAGGATACTCACACATTAATAAATCAAAACATGTTCAAATGAACAATCTAATGTTGAACCTCAAGTTTCTAGAAAAAGAACAAATCAAACTCAAAATTCATGGTAGGGAGGAAATTATAAAGATATGATCAAAAATCAATACAATAGAGGCTAGGAAAGCAAAACAAACAAAATCAATGAATAAAAAGCTGGCTCTTAGAATAGATAAATTTGATGAATAATTAGTTAATCTCATAAAAGAGTGGAAAGAGAAAACACAAATTCAACCAAATAGTAATGAAAAAGGGTAAATCACAATGGATGCCACAAAAACCCAGAACATCAACAATACCTAGTATGTGAACTATATTCTAAAATGATGAAAAACAGTATAAATGGACAGGTTTCTAGACAGAGTGGAATTATCAAAACCAAATCAAGAAGACATAAAATCTCTAAATAATCCAATCACAGCAAATGATATTGAAAAGATAATAAAAAATTACCAACTAAGAAAATACCAGACATTGAGGGATTCACTGCGGAAACCTGCAAAACATTTAGAGAAGAATTAATATCACTAATGCTTAAACGCTTTAAGAAATTGCAAGGGAAGCAGTACTTCCAAAGTAATTCCTAGAAGCAAATATTACCTTCATTCAGAAATGAGGAAAAACAAAACCATGAAAGAAAACCACAGGCCAATCTCCCTAATAAACATAGATGTGAAATTCCCTAATGAAGCACTGGCAAACATATTGCACCAAAATATCAAGAAAATTATATATCATGACCAAGCAGGATTCATGTCAGGTAAGGAGGGATAGTTCAACTTATGAAAATCAAAAATGTAATACATATATTAACAGAACCAAGAAAAAAATCACATGATCATCTCAATAGATTCAGATTAACCTTTTGAAAAAGGCAAAAAGTCATTCTTGATAGAAAAAAAAAATGCTACAGAAAGTGAAATACATGGTCTTAAAAATCAATGTGATAAAAGCCATCTGTTTACATTCCAGCAGCCAATATATTGTGTTGTGAAAAAATAAGAGCTTTTACTCCATAATCAGGACCAAGAAAACCCTGTCCATTATTGCCACTCCTGTTTAATATAGTCCTGGGAAGATTAGCCCGTGCAATTATGCAAAACAAGAAATGAAAGAGATAAGGAAAGAAAAGGAAGAAGTAAATTCCCATTTGTGATCAACATGACACTCTACATAGAACATTCCATAAACTCCACAAAATACTTCTAGACTTAATATCCAAATTCAATAGTTTAGTGAGACATAAAGTTAACACTGAAAAGTCAAAAGTCAAGAGAATTCCTGTACACAAGCAACAAACACACAGGGAAAGAAATTAGGGCAAACACAACCTTCATGTTATCATAAAAATGATTTACTTAGGAATAACAAAAGATTTAACAGATCTATGCAGTGAAAACTTGAGTACAATAGAAAGGAGATTGAGGGGAGTACAAAAAAATGCAATGATATTCCTTGGTTTTACAGAGACAGAACCAACATAGTGAAATGGTCATACTCTCAAACTGCAATACAGATTTAATTCAATCTCAGTGAAAATACCAATTACATACTTCATTGACAGAACTAGAGAAGCATTAACAGAAACATAGAAAGCATTCCTGAAATTCATTTAGAATGCAAAAAAGGCCTACATGGAGCCGGGGAGATGGCTCGGTAGAATAAAGACTTCCCTGGCAAGCGCAAGGGAATGAGTTCAATCCCCAGTTNAAAAAAAAAAAAAAAAAAAAAAAAAAACAGCCTACAATAGCAAAAGCTATTCTAGACAAGAAAGGTAAATTAGTGAGCATAATAATCCCATATGTGAATTATACTACAAAGCTTCCCTGACAAAATCAAAATCAGCATGATATTCTAATAAATGGACCTTAGAATCTGTACTATAAAATAAAAGATGTAAACTCATCCCACAGTATACTCTCTGACTTTATCATTGACCAAGGAACCAAATATCTTCATTAGAATAAATATAGTCTTTTTTAAAAAAAAATCCTAGAAAAACTGATGTTCCAATTAAATCATCATACCATCGCAATATATGTGCACCCATGTTTATAGCAGCACAATTTGTCATACTAAATTTTGGAAGCAACCGAAATACCCTTCAACTGAGGAATGGATATAAAGGATAAGGTATTTTTACACAATGGAGTATTATTTAGCTATGAAAAAGATAAAATTAAGGCTTTTGTAGATAAATGGGTACAACTAAAGATTATATTAGTAAGTGAAATGAATCAAATCCACATGTGCAAATATCATAATATCTTGCTAGTGTGAGAACCTGAAAAAGTAATTAAATTCTGAAAGATACAGTAGATACTGTGAAAGGGAAAGACTCTGTTCATTGGAAAGGAAAAACTGGGATGAGGAAAAGGACAAATAAAAAAAGGGGAAAGACATATTTATGTATATATGCAAAATAGTTCGGATGATTGACTGTTAATTTCTCCTAGTCTTTTGAAAGGAACAGTTAAGACTTATTTTTTTTTTCTTTTGAATTTCTTACAGTGGTTTTGTTTTTGTCTTGTTTTTTCTTTAAACCAATCTTGCAAGTTTATATCTTGTAAACTGAATAACTATTTCAATATAATTTCATGCAATACAGCAGCCATTGTTGAATTTGTATTACTTTGTTTAGTGAAATTTTGTATCATTTGTAATGCTGTTTTTTTCTATCACTATTGTGCATTCTTTAAAAAAAAAATGATTTTCCACATGCCAAAGACTAAAACTAGATTCATATCTGTCGTCATGTACTAAAGTCAAAAATGAATCAGAGTTACAATACTAAAATTAAAAATGCTAAATTTAATAGAAATAACAGATAAAAATCTCAAAAATATAGGTGTTAGCAAAGACTTCATGAACAAATCCCAGACCATAAGAGAAATCCTAAAAAACATCAACAAATGTGGTCTCCACTTCCTAAAAAGCTCTTGCACAAAAAAAGGTAATCACCAACAAAGTGAAAAGTCAATCCACAGAGTGGTAATAATTACAGTCAGTTGTCTCAGAGACAAAGGACTTACATCCAGAGCATATAAAGAATTGAAAAGCTCAGATCACACAATTTTAAGACCCAATCCAAAAGCGGGCATTGGAGATGAATAGGCACTTCTTGGATGAAGAAATACAAATGGCACATAAATACATGTAAAAATGTTCAAGATCATTTGTAATTTAACAGTTGGAAATTAAAACAACACTGAGATTCCATCCCACTTCAGAAAGAATGGCTATCACAAAATATCAACTGATAGCAAATGCGGGAGGAGCTGTAGAGAAAAAGGATTCCTTCTTCACTACTGTTGGAAATGTAGATTGGTACAACCACTGTGGAAATCAGTTTGGAGATTTCTTTAGAAACTGGAATTGGAGGTCCCATTTGAACCAGCCATTCCTCTTTTGGGTATCTTCCTAGAAGAACTAAAACCATCCTACCACAGTGATATATGTACAACCATGTTAATAGTAGCACAAATAGTAATATCACAATGTTAAAAATAATCCAAATGTACATCAACAAAAGAATGGATAAAATGATGGATGTTTTTTCTACTTTAATTGAATTGAATGCTAGCCAGCCACAAAGTAGGATAAAATGGAGTCTTTCATAGCTAAATGGATGCAATTATAGGTCATACTAATAAGTAAAATAAATTAGACCCTATGTGCAAACATAGCACTATCTCACTAGTGTGAGAAAACAAGCAAACAAGATCCAAAATGTACAATATATATTGTAAATGGGAAGAAACTTTTCAAGAGAATAAATAAATTGTGATGGAGAAAGGGGAAATCAAGGAAGAAAAAATATATGCATACACAAGATAGTTTAGCTTGTTATATGGCTAGTTTCTCAGTTCATTCAAAGGAAAGCTTGGTGCTAATAATATGTAGATAAGATACTATGCCTATATCTTGAAATCTGAATAACTATGAGGAAAATAGCAAAATGCTATGTATAAACTATAGTAACTGTCCTAAAACTTTAAACCATGATCTAGAATTTTTTCAATGAAGAATATGATTTAACTTGTTCTCTCCTGTGAGAATGATTCTACCATGTCATCATTTAATACATGTCATGACTGGATATGGGTTTTACAAAAATCACAGTATTTTATAAAGGATGCGCTGTTAAGAGAGCTGTTCAATTGAAAAGTCAGTGTATACCTATTGCTGGATTTGCCTGTGCAATATGGCTATGTATAATGCTGCATGAGTCAAGCTGCTGCACAAATCAAGAACAAGGACAAAACCAACAGAAATAATTTTTCACTGACTAAATAGAAGAGTGGTCCAGAGAAAGAGGGATTATGTTTTGGTAAAGCATATATCTAATTAGATGAACCTCATTGCAGTATAGTTTAATTCTTTATTTCTTAACTAAGATACTTAGAAAAATATATAAATTCCACCT
>NDGM011177352.1:0-11136 GCA_002564305.1 Octomys mimax | reverse complement strand
AAAAAAAAAAAAAAGTTCTGGACTTGGGTGCATATCTCAGTGATAGAGATCCTAGATTTGATCCTGCAGCACTGTAATAATAATGGTTAACATTCAGGTATTATTTTAAATGATAATTATGTGTTTGAATATTGTTTTATCATGTTCAGAGTTAATCATCAAAACAGTTTTGATATTTTACAAAAGCTAATGATGAAACCCAGAAAAGTTGACTTTCGAAGTAAGCAGTAGAACTCAGATTCTCATACTTGACTTCTCCCTTCTCAAATTTTTTTGCATCTTCACATCTATAGAATGGTACTAAAGATGCCTGTCCTCCCCAGGTAGATACAAAATGCAAATAAGGAAATATACATGCAAACAGTATGTTCACTGCTCTCTGTCAGTGGTGGTGAGCCTGTGGCACATGTGCTGCAGTGGAGTCTTGCTAACACAGCTCCAAAAGGTTTGCCATCGCCACCTTATATAAATATTAGTTTTAAGGGCTGTCTAAATAGCTTGGAGGATTAAAGTGCCTCCTTAGACAGACTCAGGGGCTGGGAGTTCAATCCCCAGGCCTGCTGTGCCAGCCCCACCTCCAGGGTGCACAGAGGTGGTGATGGAGACCAGGCGTGGTGACGCGCATCTGTAATCCCAGCAGTAGGGAGGCTGTAAATAGCAGGATCACTAGGAGTCTGATCCACGCAGTAAGACCCTGTACACCCCAATACACCCTGTCCCCAAATACAAAATAAATAAATATTAGATTTAGAATATTACCTGATAAACTTTGTTTCTATTTAATATTTCCCTACCTAATGATTAACTGCTATTGTTTATTATAAACTTTTAATACATTGAAAGGTAATAAAATGCAAAGGTAGTCTTGAGACATACACAAAAATAAAACTAAATGTATCGTTTGCATCAGCTGGACAGTTCATATCAAGTATGATTGATAGCCTCTCTCAAGATAGATGTTCAAATAAGTTAACTATTTGAGTCAGAAATATTCATTAATTTGCTAATCATTTAATAATTTTGGGGTGGGTCTTCTGTCTTTAGTAAGTCTACCTTCCGCACATACCCGAGCTTCGCTAACCAGTGTGGTAGGTGTTTGTTATTCAAGTTGACACCAGCATTAGCTGTCACAGGACTCAGACCTCAGATATGTAAGGTCTTGCTGTAGGCTTTGGATCCTGTGATCATTCCAGGGGATGGGAGAAAAAGTTAATTTTGGGCCATTTGAAAAATATGCAAATGTTTACGATAGACTGTATTTATGGAATAAACTTTAAAAGTGTTTAAGGAAATTGCTAAACCAAAGTGAACATATGTTTAAGAAAATATTAAGTATTTCAAAGGTCAAATTTGTCAACTATGAATTAGATATCCTTTACTATATATTCAGAAAGGAACTTTGCTAATGTTTTCTCACTGAAATCCCTGTTTTTTAAAATATACTTAAATTTTGATCTTTTCTTCTCATCAAATTTTATTGGTACATTATATATTTTTTTCATCATAAAGATTTGTACCTATACATTACAATTCTTTTTTCCCATTCCCCTTCCCTCTCTTCAGCCTCTCCTCCTCATTTATTAAAGCTTTTTTCAATTTTTTCCCTTCATGAGCCATCTTTTTTTTACCATTCCCTTATTTCCTTTCCCTCTCCCCCATCCTTTGTCCCCTTCCCATTTGAATATTTTCCTCCTATTTCACAATATCTCTTATATATTCTGGACCTTGTTTACACTTTCAGTTTCTCACAGAAACAATGCAGTGTTTACACATGTGTGTCTGATTTATTTCACTTAAGAGTAGAGTCAGATCTATTTACCTAGAAATGTGCCAAGCTTATCCTTCTTTATGGAAAAGTAGTGCTCCATAGTATTTTAAAAAATCTCCTTTATCCATTCACCAATTGGTGGGCATTTGGGCTGTTTCCAAGATTTAGCTATTACAAGCTGTGCCACTGTAACCAGGAGCGTGTGCCTATATCACTGTGGTAAGATGCTTTAGTTCTTTTGGGGAGGTATCCAAGGGGAATAGCTGTGTTGAATGGAACCTGTAGGCCCCGTTTTTTAAGGAAATGTTGATGTTTTAGATTAATACAAAATTATTAAATTTACCTTTACTCTGATTATCAAGAGAATAAAATTGTACTCTAAAAAAATTATAATGTAAAAGTACACCGCAGTTGTCGCAGTGATCCTTGCCCTTACACAATGTCGGTAGCCGCATCTATAGCCAACTAACTGCCTTGTGCCTTCAATTTTTTTCCTCATAGAACAACCACATAATTCCTTGACCACAATATTAATCCCATTTTTACAAGTGTGAATATCTGTTATATAGCTTTATCATAAGAAATTTTTAGGTTAGTGTATAAAATATTTTTATTAAGTCAAAACCATAAACTTAATTCAGTGACCTATCATGTAAAAGTCTAATTTTCTTTCTGCTAAAAAGAGCTTCCCTGGGCCAGCAAGATAGCTCAGTGTACTAAGGGTCTGCTTAGGCAAGCTTAGGCAAGCACAGAGACCAGGATTCAATCCCCAGACCAGCATCTCATGCTGGCCCTGCCCCTGAGCAACCAAGTCCAGTTGTGGTGGCACACAACTGTAATCCCAGTGCTGGGGAGGCTGAAAACAGGAGGATCACTACAAGTCCGAGCTGTATAGCGAGACCCTGTACCAAATACATAAAATGGAAGAAAAAAAAAACCTACCCGCTAGGCATTGTCATACACACCTGTAATCCCAACAGTTGGGAGGCTGAGACAGGAAGATTGCTGTGAATTTAAGTCACAGTGAGTTCAAAGCCAGCCTGAATTCTGCAGAGCCAGACCTGGTCTCAGAAAAATAGAAACAAAAAATAAAGTAAAAATTGCTAGCACAAATAACTCATATTAAATTATATATTGAGTTTTATTAGCCTAGTGATGATTTTTAAATGTTTGTGAAGGAAAGAGTATCAGCTAAGGAAGTACTAACTAGTGCTACTTCTCCACTACCTCCCAAACCTCTGCCTCTCCTGTTTACTATAGTTTCTGTTTGTCCAGGGGAGGGTTTGCAGCTGTCTCCAAACTTGTGCTAGAGATTCATTTACCCCTGAGGAGTGTATGTCTATAAAATACATGGCACAGCCTTTTTCAAAAATCAGGTATTGCCTGGCAAGCGCAAGGTCCTGAGTTCAATCCCCAGTACTGCTAAATTAATTAATTTATTAATTAATCAGGTAATTTCCTGTCTGATTTCTGAGAATTTTGGTAGGTTTTATTTCATAATATTTCACATATTTACACCAGAGTCATCTGTCTTTAGTTCTACAGACATTATCAACATTCCTTGTTACTGAATTGCCCACGTGTTGCTATTTCTGTCATTTTGTTGAGAAGCTATAAACTATAATAACTACACTATTATAATAACAGCTAGAAACGTTAGTAGATTTTATCAGTTTAACACTCCACCACCCTTGATTAAAAACATACAGTTCAAGACAGTGGGTAAGGATATCCTTCATTAATATTAAGGTGCTCTGTAGATCAAATTTTTGTTTATGCAAATGATTTGAGAAAGCATTTGATGTTGACCTCATTTTGAAAAGAGTGATATAATAGCTTACTGTCTTTTGTATTATAATGAAGTCATTGTGAAATATAAAAGCAGCAAAAAACTGACAAAAGAGTATATATTTAACCCAGTATTGAATAACTAAAGAATCAGTAATGCAATTGCTGGTTTGTTACTATTGCTGATGAAGTACAGTGATATTTACAGTTCCAAAGAAGGGAACCAGTGTTACCAGGCGTCTCATACAAGTCGGGAATGGTGCCGCAAAGTTGGTCTCCTGTAGGCTGTCTAATTGGTTGGAAATTTGAAGTATGAGGTTGGAGGCCATGAGCTAATTTTTCCCCCCATGGGACAGTTTTGAAAATCAGCATTTTAATAAGTGATTACGAGTCCTTTACCTGAGTCCCAGGACCACTAGCCTGTGATTGATGTTCCCAGAGGATTTGCAGGCTTCCCCTCTCATCTCTGGCATGAGCATCTGGTTCGTTCAGCAAGGCAACTCTTCCCCCCTTTCAGTCCTGTGGTGACGCAGTACACTCCACACAGTGTGCTCCATGGCCGACCTGCAGGCCAGCGGTTTCTCTTGACCTTTTGCTTCTGACCACATGGTCTCCCTGCTTTTCTCCCTTACTCAGCCTTGTCTGCAATCCCTTTCCTGGTAACCTCATCCACAGCCAATGGTTGAGTCTTTCTGTTGACTCTTACAACGAAATGAGAGGCAGTGATTGATAAGGTACCCAGTTTCAAGGACAGAGGCATCAACACATCCTGGGGGCTCTGCCTGTCTCTACCTTCGGGCCTCCTTGTAAGTTTTCATATGAATTTATGGCATTTCCTTCCAGCTATAAACTCCTGAAGGACAGAATATTCTTAACCCTTCTGCCCAGAGTGCCCTTGTTTGAGGGTTCGTGGGTACAGTTCAGTGGTAGAGTGCTTGTATAATATGTTTGAGGCCATGAACTCGATCTCCAACAAAAAATTGTGTGTATGTACACACACTTGATTGAACAAACATTTGGTTTGTATTGACTTTTTTTCATTTATATTGAATTGAAGATATGCAGGATTGATGCTATGGTAATAGTTTCAGAGTATTGGCCCACATAGTAAGTTGTCGGTTACCATTTGCTGTAAACACCTCTATATTCCAGGACTTTCTTTGCCCTCTGTTATTTCATGTCTAGATAGATTTCCCTTTACAGCCCATTGCAAAACCTGAATGAAGGCAAGGCTTAAAAGGCTATATAATAATAATAATAACAGCAACAACAACAACAGAAATAATAATAATTGTAGTCCCTTGGATTGTAGCCAGTATGAAGGCAGGAACTCCAGTTAATGCTCTTCTCTGTCCTCAGTGCCTAGTAAGTGCCTATAGGATATTTTCTATGAGAGTGGGTAGAATATGGAGGAGACATGGGGTGTTAATTGTAACTACTTCCTGTGGCCTTCAGTGAGCGCTGTCCATCACAAGTGAGTGTAAGCTGATAGCTCTCTATTAGTATCATCAGCTATGCTCTAAAAACAGTTGCTACTGGGCTGGAGTTATAGCTCAGAGATATAGTGCTTGCCTAGCAGCCACAAAGTTCAGGCTCCCAGTCTCCAGGAAGAAAAAGTTTATGCTGACAATAATTCATTTGGAAGGATGACAGTCTCACCATTTCCATTACTTTTACTGATTTTCACTGAAATGAATTTCTAAATGATAGCAAGATAGGTTGTCTTACTGGGAAAGAGCCTGTCCAACAGGAAAAAAAGGGACATCTCGGAAACAAGGAAGTTGGTGCTAGTGGCACCGTCTAGCATCCCTCACAACTGTAACTTTCTTCTTTAAGGCTTAAATGTGACAAAAAGGATAATTTTATTTCTAATGATAAATGTGCTAATAAATTTGTTTGAAAGTCTTCTGTCACTTTATAAAATAGTGACCTTTTTCTGGATGACTGTTCATCTGACAAATCCAGCCCGTGTGCCTTTTACTGGGGCACAATAATGATGCATGTGTCTGCTCCTTCTGTTTGCACCTCGCGCTACCATTTGTCATTGTCCAGCTACAGACGAGAGGCAGTACTATTTGTCTACCTCAGTCTAATATGTAAATCTCTCCTGTGTGTGAATGTGCTGTGATGCTGTGTCTATCTCTTGTGTCTCATTTGATGTATCTCATACCCAAATACATTTGGTATGTAATAATAAATTCTAGTTCGGTTCTGGCTTTGTGTCCCATCTTAATTATTTTAAGTAAGAAAAGTGGGATTATAGCTTACATTTTTGTTTGTGTGTGTGTTTATGTTTCACATATCAAGAAGTTAACTTATATCTTACTGGTACAAAAGAAAAATCAATAAAATTTGAGTTAATGTTGGGATGATTTTGTCTACATCACCTTTCATATATACATAACTTACAGTAATGGGGAAAACTATTTAGATTACATATTCTTTCCTTGCATCAGGGTTGATAGATAGGATCTTTTGTTTTTCTGTTGGTTTAAGTTAAAAGCTATCTGGAACTTATACTAAATTAATGTGACACATCCAATGACTGCTTTGATAAAACAGCTTATAAAATCAAAAGAAATGAATAAATAAAATATTCATTAGTTATAATTGATGAACCTGCAAAATACATGCTTTCTGGATAACATAACTTTGCAGCATACAATGAACATGAATAGTGTTTCACTTAATGTTACTCTCATGATAGAAAGAGGTAATAGGGCTTGGAGAAAGTTACAGGAAAAAGCCGCAGAAAGGAAGGAGAAAGGAAGATGTCAGTGGAGGTGAGATCACTAAGATTGAAGTTGGGGACAGCTTGATTGCAGCGCTGCCTGTGGAAACTCTCTCAGCGTGACTGCTAGTTCCAGTCACACGTGCCCATTGCCAAGCACGGGCAGGTGCAGTTATACTTTGGAGATAGAGAGGTTGAGACCATGGAAGAGTGGGCAGTGTAAGGTCCACAGCACACTGAGGCAGAGGTGCATTCCGAACCCAGGTTGGTAAAGTCTGTATCCAGTGCTGTTTCCTCTACATGGCCCTGTGTCTTAAGGAACTGAAAATCTATGTGCAAACTGGCTTGTTACCCTTTTCCTATTCTTGATCTTCGTGCCTTTATCTCATAATTATTTTGCTCTGTTAAGTTTGCCTGCATTTGTCTGTCTTGTATATCAAAGCATAGGTTTAATATTTTTATTGCTATATTTAGCAAACTACTAATTAGCAAGCAGAATCTGGTACCAGTGCTGGTGTTAGCTCACACTCAGTAACTTGTACCTGAAGCTCACTTTGAAACAGATGCTGTGCAATCCAGGCATGGGTGATACTGTCCTGTTTTTGTAATCCAGGTTGAAGCACAGAGAGATCACTTTCTCTTCCTGTGGTTGCCATAGTGTAGCATGGAAGTGGCAGGGTTGGAACCCTGCCTTTTATGGCTGCAGAGCTCCTGGCTCTCAGCATTAGAACTGCATTTCCCATCAGTGTCAGTGTTCTGACTCTTCAAAAGAAGTGGATGATTAAACAGTACAAATTATGCATCATTTGCATAATTATGCATCTTATTGCACAATTATGCATCTTATTGCACAGACAAACTTAGTTAATAATGCCATGTCCTGACTCGATAGCCCTGCGATGGTAGTGTCATTTTTTATAAGGAAAGCCACAGAAGTCATTGAAAGTATTCTTCTCACTCATTATCTAAATGGGGGAATCGGATAAATGCTTTTAACTTTTTCAGACTGTATGTTAATTAAAACCTGCTGTCTTTTTATAGTATAAAGATGCATTTATGAAAGCAAATCCTGGCTACAAATGGTGTCCTACCACAAACAAGCCTGTGAAATCACCACCACCCACTGTCAATTCACGAAAGAAACTTTGGGCCTTCCCCTCTGATTCTTCAAGAGACTTACCAAGCCCCAAGAAAGCAAAGACTGAAGAGATGCCTCAGCTTAACTTCGGCATGGCTGGTGAGTTTAGACCCTGTCTCTACTAGTTCTTTAAGTACAGAGCAACACATTTAGTCCGTATTTTTAGTAAATAATACAGAGTTGGGGGACAAATTTATGACCAGTACGAAGCAATTGCAAGTTTATGTAGCATATTTTAAAGCACTGCAGGATGACATGCCGAAGATTTATATATAATTAGAGAAAGGAGATACAAACCAAGTTATAAACACACAAGAATGTCTGACATTGATAGTATGGAACAGAAGGCAGTAGTGAGGGGACTGCCAGGAGAAAGGGGGCTTTGTGATGTGAGCACCGTAGCTCATACACCA
This sequence comes from Octomys mimax, assembly GCA_002564305.1. Classification (NCBI taxonomy): domain Eukaryota; kingdom Metazoa; phylum Chordata; class Mammalia; order Rodentia; family Octodontidae; genus Octomys; species Octomys mimax. The sequence continues at coordinate 3,298 of NDGM011177352.1, read as the reverse complement.
AGCACCTTAGGTATCGCAGGTGTGTAAGTAGCCACTGAGCTCGCCAGATTGTGTCTAGAGTACAAAAATTTAAACAGCTTCATCATATGTCTGAGATGGATCTGAAGTTGTCTGTGACCGAGCATTTTCATCCTCTCCCCTCTTCCCATCCAGACTCCTATGTGGGCTAAACTACTTTAAAATTCTAGATGGCCCCACTTAATATAGGACCTTAACATGCTCTGGGTGGTATGAAGTGTTCATGCATTTATTGCCATGAAATGAAACATTTATCTTCACCATACAAAGGATTTTATCTTCTCCAGCTTTTGCAGTACAGTAACCAGAAGAAGAATATGGCTAGGTGTGAAGGCATGTGTCGTAATGCCAGCTTCCCAGGAGGCTGCGGTGAGAGGTAGCAAGTTCATGGCTATCCTGGAAAACTCAGCAGAACCCTGTCTCAAAATGAAAAATGAGCTGAGAATGCATCTTGGTGCTCCAAAAAGAGGGCTTTGCCAAGAGGAAATTGGGAGACTGGGCTTGATAGACTCAGTTGAGTTGGTATTGAACCATAGGGTTCCTCTTTCATATTATGGGCAGGTTTTCTTTAAAATGAACATTCAAATCATTTGCAAAATTGGAAAAGGAGGTTGTCCAATACTGTGATGACACATTTTTTTCAAATAGTCAGTAGATCTAGCAAGACTTAATAGTTTGTCATGTGATACAGAATAAGAAAGTATGTTAGTATATAAATGGTTAAAAAAAAAAAGGAAAAAATGAAGCTCTGATACTTCACCAGCATTTGGGGATACAGAATGCTGAGGTGACTGCCCTGTGGGTGTATGTGGGATAGCTCCAGGTGAGGTCCCGAAGAATCAAAGCATGGAGATTGGCTTTTGTTTTAGCTGTCACTTTAGACAATTTTAGCTTGAACCCACTTTCACTAGATAGGTTTAGTGAGCTCTCCACTTCCAAAATTGCTTCATTTGGAGAATTGTTTAAATATTTTATTATCACCATCAAAAAGTATAATACAGATAACTAATTTTTAAACTGAATTTTTAAAATTATTTTTTGGTATCTGTTATCTTGCTTCTCTCAGTTCTAAATCTAGATTAGTATATGTAGGATATTTTTGTGTACAGCTATTTGAACACCAAACAATAATTATGCAAAAACTATAGAAGGCTATAAAAATGTCTTTTTTGTAATGTGGCTTCTGACACTTTATTAATCTGCATCTTATCTATAAAATGAAAGCAAAACCTAGACTTCAGCCAAGATCTTTATAGCTCAGCTTTTGAAAACAATGCACTTTAAAGCAAAGTGCAGCAAAGAAGGAAAAACAGCTTCCTGAATCTTAAGTCATTTATAATGTTCTCTGTCATATTTTGGAAATCTGTACTCAGACCTCTTGTTCAGATTGTGTAAAATGGAGGTAGTACTGGTCCAGTATTTCTAGTTAGTCCCTTTCTCAATGAGGTGAGAGTGAATTGAATTGCCTTCAGTTGAAACTTGGCGAGGCTGGCGAGATAGGTCAGCGGTGTAAAGCACCTGCTTAGGCAAGCTTAAGCAGGTACAGGGGACCACGGTTCAACCCTGGGCACCACAGGCACCAGCCCCACCGTCAGGGTAGGCAGAGCTGGCAAAAACGAACAAACAAACAACTTGGCACTTAGCTGTCTGCAATTTAAGGGATACTAGAAGCATTGCAAAGGTCATGAAGTGGTGCTCAGCATGTAATCTTGTTTAGTTGTCTTTTGTTTGCTCGCTCTATGGTCCTTGTCAGTTGATATTTTGCAGTTCAAAATAGCCCCCCAAGTGTCAAATGTATGATTTCCAAGAACGGAAAACTGTGTAAATTTTAATACAGTAAGAAACTCTCTCAATAAAGGGAAAGTATGCTGTTTATATAAATATACTTTTGATAGTTTTAAGACAATGATAATTTCAAGCTTTTTGTTATATAATCACATTGTTACATAATTTAAATTACATAATCATATTTCTATTTTACTTTGTAATTTGAACCAACACATATCTTTAGAAAGTTCTCATCCAATCTCTTTGATTTCTAGTATGATAGCTACGAATCACTGTCAAACTACAAAACTTAACTTTTAGTTCCTGCTAAGTTTATTTCCCCCTCATTTTTGTTTTTAAATGGGTGTAAGTATACATTTAACAGTCACAATAGTTCTTAGACAGTTAATTAATATTGGAATCTTAGCACCGGAGAGTGTTGTTTCATTAAATCAGCCTATGATTGCTGATAGTGTGTGTCTTCGTAATTCATTGTCTTCCAACATTGGACTACTTGTACAGCTAATCATTTGATGACATATCTTTGTCATTACCAAATTCATAATCTCCATCCATCTATCCATCCATTCATTTTTTAGTTTGCCTTTGATCTCAGAACCTTTTTGAAATATGCTTCATTAATTTTTAAAACAAGTTAGGTCAGGACATGTACTTAAGGTCCTATCTTTCAAGTTGTCTTCAGACAGCATTACAACTGACTTCAAACATGAAAAGAGTCCTTAAATACGCATTTATTGTACTGTGTGCACTGGGGCAGACATTGACTTGGGCATTTTCAGCTATGTTCTTTTATCACAGTACTGGATTTTCATTTATTTAAACAATTTTAAAGAATGCAAGTGTTCTATTAGCCGTAATACTGTCTTTCTTTAGATAGAAATATTGTCTTTTGTGTTTTGAAAGAATAAGAACAAAGATCTTAGGTAACATGAAAAAAATTAATTTTAAATCTTAAAGTTATTTTGAATAAGAGTCTGACTACCCCCAGGATTTTAAAATGTCTGAACTACATCAGTTCATTTAAATTTATTTTGAAAAATTTAAAGAGATATTATTGAAAAAGCCTACTAGATTTCAGAGGCCAGTTTGGAAAATTTCTCAACCTTCCCTAGTTCTTTGTTAACCGGGTTCTCTTCATTCATCTTGATTTCATGGGACAGAAATAACAATTTGAAAATAACAATCCTGTACTTCTTGGAAGACAAAGTAGGTATCCTTTTGCTTAAAAGGAGTAAACTGCGCACACAGAAATAAATGGCTTGTTGGCAGATCATTCACACTATAAAGAGGCATCAAAGCTAGTGCCCTGCTGGAATGATGGGACAGCAGCGGTGCTGCACGGCTCGCACAGGTGTGGGCACTGCACACATACATGCCAGTTTACTGTGACAGGAAAATTTTAGGAAGTTTTTCCATTAATATTACGTGCGATTCTGTTGGGTTTCTGTCCTTGGCTTAGTGTGGATTATGCACACTCCATATGCTTGTAAGT
>NDGM011177347.1:0-10480 GCA_002564305.1 Octomys mimax | reverse complement strand
GCTGTCAAAAAAAAAAAAAAAAAAGAATGACAACACAAAGGTGGACTAAATTTCTTATAATGACATTCCTTCCTTCCACCATTCGCTTCTAGGTAGGTCTAGCAGGTGACTAGCTACCACAGCAATGTTTCATGGCAGAGTCATGAATGACAGGAGCTGTGTTTTTATGCTGACCACATCTAAGACCACCTCTTCTTTGGCAAAAGAAAAAAAAAACCCAATCAAACAATATGATACACACTCCTACATTTTTACTGTTTTGTTTATTTTTGCCCATAGAAAAATTAATTGCACATAAAAAGAAGCACAAATATTGAGTTTGTCATCAGTATTTTTTTTTGCAAATGCTTAATTATTTCCTATTAATTAGGAATACACACCTTCTCTGTGGTTGGACCTATAAACAAGAAAGGAACATAAGACCTCATCTTAGTGTCTCTTTCTAAAATATGGCAATAGGAATCTTGGTAGGGCAGTGACAAAAAATATCTTTGTGGAGAAATGCTTTTTTAAAAAATTGGGATGTCTCACCTAGCCATTATAAGTTCAGTGGCAGATAGTTCCAAATTTCCACATTCCTTAAGAATCAAAAAGAAAGTTGTAAAAGCCACAAAAATTCTAACCTAACATTTACAATTGTACCACAGAATATAAACTTTTACCATTCACTCTTTCCTTCAGAAATCATTTACTGACCACATATTACAAACCAATCTGTGATGTTAAGAGTTTGGAATTAAAAAAAAAAATCCTGGAGATGTATAACTTTGTGTTTTGGGTGAGGCTGGGGTGGGGTGGATGTTTGAGACAGTGTCTGACTGTGGAGCCCAGGCTGGCATCAAACACGCAGCAATCTCCTACTTCAGCCTCCTAAATACTGGAATTATAGGTGTGCGCCACTACACCCAGCCACCACTTTGTTTTTTTAAAAAAAGATTGTAATTTAATTCTTTTAAAAACAGAATTAGTATGGAAGCAATGCATGGGAATCTCTGCTTTCAGAAAGTGTAAATTTCTGTATAAATATAAAACATTGCTGATTAAAATAATTGAGTTATGCAAAGCTTTTCACTCAGAATTGGTTAAATCAGATTAACAAAAAGCATGTTTGTCAAGGGAAATGAAACCAGACACTATAATAGCACTTATTGAAATATTTGATGTTCCTTTGTTTAGCCTTAGATCTTAGTTAAGATTAAAATGTCTTTGAAAATTATCCAAAATACTCAGATTTTGAGAGCAAGGAGACGCTGGCTAAATTGATAAGCCTGGTCAGATTAATTACTGTGAAAGTAAACCCAGAAATCAATCATTTTGTTAAAAATAAATCAACTCTATTTAGAAAAGTTTTATTGGCAGTCTAGGCTACAAACCACTTTCGTTCTAAAGATGTTTACTGACAAATTACTTTCTTATCTAACTTTAGGCTTTTAAAAAATGAAGACTCTATTATACTGCCATTCGTTGTGATTTAGCGACCTGTGTTTTCTAGTATAAGTAATCAGCACCTCTTTTTGGGTTGTTTGCTCTCCTTACAGAGTCAATTTAAATTCAAGCAGTGCATTTCTTTATTATTATGCCATACTTGTTCTTAAAAATCAGCCAGAGCAGCTCTCATTACCCAGATGCGTGAAGAATGCATAGCATAAGTGTTCATGGGCTCGCTACACATCGCTGACATGCAGCCTTTCTTCTGCCTATGGGGGAAATAAGCTTCTGGCTGCTTCCTAAAGCCACACCATGGCCACTGTGGACCAGTCATCTCAGATGCATGCTTCCATGGCTTTGAAATCCAGAAGAATATAAGTGCCTTCCCAATGCTCTTACCTTGGGTGATTTCTTGTAATAGCTTCAGAGTCCTAGTAATTCTAACATGCCTGTCGTCAGGTGGGCTAGACCTTTACCTAACGATGACGCTGACACGGTCTTTGTGACTGCATTCTCAGCCCGGTGGCCTGGACTTTCTAGATAAGCACTGTGAGGGCCTCACCGGTAGGCAGCTTTGTGTAAGTGCTGGCCGTGTCACTGAACATAAGCTGTCATCGTCTGTTCTGGGCCTCATTCAGGATCCCTACCAAATCAGTTCCTCCTTGTCCCAGTTACTCTTCTCTCATTGCTGGGACAAATACCCAACACCCAAAATGAAGGAAAGAGAGGCTTATGTAGTTCACAGTTTCTGGAGTTTCTGGTTTGTACTCAGCTGGCTCCAAGGCAGAGTGGCACATGGCAGTGGGCAACCTTTCACGGTGGCAGCAAAAAGCAGAGAGCAAAAGAGAGGAGTAACAGCAACAATGGCTACAGAAAGCATGCCTATCTCTCTCCTCCTTACGTTGCCTTCAGGCTATCTGCCCCAGGCTGGGTGTAGCACGCACACCCATAATCCCAGCAGTACTCAGACCCATAATCCCAGCCTTGGATCATGGATTAATCCCAAACTCTAGAACTGTACCTCATGAATGCATGAGGCTTTGTGGGAACAACTAGACACAAACCATAGCACTCCTGAATGCTTTCTTACTTTCAGACAAGCCATCAAGAATTTCCAAGGATCACCAGCACCAGGTAGTCCCAACTCACTTGGCATTTGACTCTATCTTTTCTCATCCATTTGTGCCTATGCTCTTGATTTTTCAATAATAGCTGTCACTTCCTAAAGTGTGTTTTCTACATGGCTATTTAAACCCTGACTGTATTATTGAGTATTAAGTACAAATTAATCAAATACATCAAAAGCAAAGTTAAAGGTACACTTTATTTTAAGTGATGATTTTGTTTGCAAGGGCTAATGATGTACCTTTAGCTAATGTTCATTATATTAAAATGACATTCAAGTCCATTAATGGGATAGATGCCTTCAATGTCTAATGTGGGGATGGGCACATCCATGAAATGTTTTAAATGCAGTTTGGGTTAAGAATAACCACTCTTGAAAATGTTATCTATGGGAGGAGGAAGCCCAGGTACAGAAACATAGATTCAACACAAGTGAATACTTTGTGAAAGCGAGACAGCCCCTACAGAAACACACCACATTTCACTCTGTTCCCTTCTTTCCTTTTCATAGTACTGCCTTGTGTCTTAGGTGAAAAAAAATCCCTGATGAAACAGCCAAACAGACCTATCACTTTGCACAGTTAACAGAATTGCTTATATATAAAATATTGTAAGTTTCTATTGTAAACATCTAATGCCACTGGCCAGTCAATCCAGAGAGAATGTTAGTCTAGTTTGGTGACAGGAACCAAGGAAATGATTCAGGGATAAGAAGGCAGAAAGCTAAGGAATGAAAAATGTGGCAATTATATGATGAACCAAAAGGAAAAAAGAACAGCCCCTTCTGAACAAGAGGACATATTTTCCTTTCCCTCAACAATTTAAACATTAGAATGAGGCTTAAGAATTTCTCTAAGCTTTGGTTCTTTGTCCTTATTGCTAATTTTATTTACAAATCTAAAGTGTGGCAGGTAAGCAGAGCTGGGTGAGGAAGATGACCTAAAAGGAGATGTGATTTAGGTAGTAACAGTGGCAACTTCCTGTAACAAGAAGACTGAAGTAAATTCAGCCAAGGGATGAGAAGCAGGGGAAAGAGAGGGGAATAAAAAAATCACAATGAGATATGCATGCGTGCCAATTCCCAAACGTACCTCCAAAATTTCAAACTATAGGGCTGGGGACATAGCTTAGTAGAATATGCGCTTGCCTGGTAAGCACAAGGTCCTGAGTTCAATCCCCAGTACTACCAAANNNAAAAAAAAAAAAAAAAAAAATCAGAATAAGATGAATGAGTAGAACAATGGTTCATGGCTCTCAGCAGCCATCAAATTCAGTAAATCTTTTGTGAAAAATCACTTGGTCTTCATTACTTATGAAGGGAAGTAGCACTATGCAGTGTCATACTTCTATCAAAGTTCTTATGAATTTCCTTCTGATTACGCTTTGTGTCTGCCACACAAAGGTGTGGCCCACACCTGTTGCAACAAATTCAATGTACCTGTAAGGTGCTTTGATTTTCAATACATGAATGACACAACAATCCTGACTCTTGTGTTATTAATGACAACACAACATTTGCAATTACTTGTTAAACATGTGTGATGTAGCTGCAATTAACAACTAAAAAATAGACTGGCTCCGAAGGAGGCTGCTCTAGTAGCATTTTATTGCCTGAATATATTCTTGACATTTTGTTGTTTCATAGGAGTCGGCAGCCTATGAGGCCTTTTTCTCAGACAGACAATGGGATGCGGATGAAAATAATAGTAATTGAGAAATAAGCCCTGGAGGCTGGGTTAATTTTGGCATTACTCTGTGGTAGAGTGGTATTTCAATAAAAGAATCGCTGACTTTAGCTTTTTCTCAGCCTAATTCTGGAGTTGGTTTGCCACGATCAATTCCTTAAGAAGACAAAAGACATCTTTATGGAGATTTAGTGCAGATTGACACGTGGAGCACAGAAATAGACGTTCACAGAATTTTCATCCTTCGTGGGCTTCAAAAACTAAGAGGGCGTCTTCAGTGGCAAAAACAAAACAAAAGGCAAATTCATCACAGACACAACAGTGCTATATTCAAACCAAACATTTTTAAAGCAAGAATATTTGTGTAAACAAACTTGTAACAGGTAATTTCAAGGCTACATAGTAGGCCAGCCAGATAGCTCAGGGACCAGGGTTGGATCCCCAGAGTGCTGTTCCAGTCCTGCCCCCTGGGGTCTGAGACAGCAACTGAGACTGAGTGTGGTGATGCGCCCCTGTAATCCTGCACTTGGAAGGCTGAACACAGGAGAATCACGAGTCTAATCCGTGTAGTGAGAACCTGTAGACGATGTACTAAATAAATTTTTTAAACAAAGAGCTACAGAAAAGAAAGTGTTTTCATTGGATTTTTAAAAATTCTTCCTCTTTATTTAGTATGGGGTCTCCCTACACAGCTCAGACTTGTAGTGAACCTCTGTCTCAGCCTACCCAGAGCTGAGATTACAGTCATACACTGCTATCCCAGGTTTCCATAGCCGGCTTGGCAACTAGGACCAGCACAGTATGCAGTACCAGGGATCGAACCTGGGTCCTCAAGCTTGCCAGGTAGGTGCTTACACACCTGAGCTATCTCTCCAGCCCTGTTGATGGGATTTTAAAACAGACATGTTACAAGAGAACACCTATGAAATAAAGTTTAGGACTTTATTTTATGTATTTAGTACAGGGTCTCACTATACAATTTGGACTTGTAGTGATCCTCCTGTTTTCAGCCTACCCACTGCTAGGATTACAGCTGTGCGCCACCATGCCCAGACTCTGCCACTGTTCAATGCACCCAACGGGTGGGGCCAGTGTGGCATGTGGTACCCTATAGGCCGTAATTTAATGAGTATATTTAATAAAGATGCGCAGAAAAGCCTGAGTGGGAAAAATAAAATACTTTTTCTCGTGCTTTCTCTAACTCTGATGTTAATAATTGTTTCACGGATAATGAAATAAAAAAGTGAAAAATGAAGAGCTCTCAATTTAGACATTTACTTGTGAGTTCACTATATAATAATCATTGCATGAAGGAACGAAATATTTTTATGATTTGATTTCTTCCCTTTAGAAAATCATAGTCTTCCAAAATGACGCAAGAATACCTAATGCTGTTTAGAGGGTGGAAATCATGGCTCTCCTAAGCACATAAATAAGGACATCTACATTTTTCTCTTTATAATCTGGACCTAGTCTATATGTAAGCACTGAAATTTCAAGAGAGAAGCCCAGGGCTGTAATAGATAGAATGTAAAATAATTTGTAGGAGGAGGACTTAAGTGTAGAAATATGGAGGTAAAAGAAGCTATAAACATCTTTGGGGAAGTGTGTGGTAGGGTTATTCTGCTTGGCAGTCTATTATTGTGGATGATACAGAAGTACTCAGAGCAAGATAAGGACTCAACAGTGTGGGAAGTGTAAGCTTGAGTTTGAGTGACACTCACACTGAAGAAGAAAAGAGAAGAAAGAAGCCCATGGAGGCGACTGAAAATGTCAGAGAAGTAGGAAGACTATCTGAAGTAAATGGTGTCCGAGAAACTAGGAGCAGAATAGAGTTCAAAGGAGACCGAGTGCCACTGGGCCTCATGACGCCAGAAGAGCATTATGGGAGGATAGAAGACTATAGTTCAATTCAGTATGTCAGAGGTCAGTGTTGGTCATGAAGAAAAGACTCGATGGAATACTGATAGATAGTGATGGCTTATAGGACCCTGGAGAGTGAATGGAAACTGAAAAATTGGAGTAAAAAGTTTAGGAGATAATAGGATAAGTCAAGTCAGGGCATGTGAAAAATGAGGGGAGTCTGAGCATGTGGAAATACTGTCTGGAATAACCGCAGAGAAAAAACAATACAACATGGAAGAGAAAGTGATTAATGAGACCAGTTCCTGACAAACGCAGGACCAAATGGTCAGTAGTGTCTTGTTAGAAGTATCAACAGTAGGGCCAGAAGAGGAGAGACAGGTCCTTGAGTTTTACAGATTTAATAAAATTAAGATTAGTCATTTGAGAACAGGTAAGAAATATTTTCCAAATTTTAAATTTAGCACATACAGACAAACATATGCAGAGCAGATAATCTCTCTTCCTAGTAGACTACAAAATCTGGAATGCGATCATTGTTTTTTCTTGTACCTTTAATTGTTTGTTTGAGTGATTATATTTGTGATTGTAAGTCTTCTTTTAAACAATAGTTTTATTTTTATTTAATATTTCAAATGTTCTTTCAGCAGAGAGCTTATAGCTTTCTCACCTGTTCTAAGGTTCATCTATTCAACTAAAAAAAAGAAAAAAAAGACAGTAGTGCTGCTGTAGTAAAAATCAAGGGCTTACTTTATATTTTAACTTTTGAGTACAAAAAGTATATATATATATATATATATATATATATAAATATATATATACTTTATATATAAAAATATATATAAAGTATATATATACTTATATATATATAGTATATAACATATATATAAAGTATATATATATATATATATATATATATATATATATTCATTTTTTGCTGTACCACGGATCAAACTTGGGACCTTGTGCTTTCCAGGCAAGCATTTATTCCACAGAGCTACCTCCCCAGCCCCAAAAAGTATATATTTTACTTGTTACTGAGTAATCTCCCTGGCAAGTATTTATATTTAATCTATAAAATAATACAGCATAACAGAACCATTACAGACTAAAGAAAATAAATATTTACTAATGAATTTTTGTTATATACAAATTAATGTTGTAAAATGAATCCATTAATCTTTCATCAGTAAAGAAACCAATTCAACATAAAAATCACTATAGAACAGGATGAACAGAAACCTAGATCAACCTGTCTTCTAGTACAACTCTTATTCTCTTCTGTAGTTAAATAGCGTACTCCAAGGAAAACTTCAAGGTGTTAGAGACATTCTTGTTAATAATATATTGTTGCATCTCAGACTTTTTATTTTGGTCACATAGACATTAGTTTAACAGACAATGTTTTCATACTTTGAGCAAATAAATAGTAGAATATATCTATTAATAAAACTTACTAGAAAGCTCTCCCAAGTGCTACTGAAAAACATCATCTCCCTCTTCAGATCTGCCTTGACTTTCATTGGGATAAATGCACAGTAAAAAAAAAATACAATAAAATATACTTCAAGAATATTAATGAGTACATTAGCAATTCTCTGAAAGTATGTAACCTTGGATAAATAATTTATACCACATTGATCTAAATTCACAGTAAGTACAGTGATGAGCTGAGGAAGATTATTCCATAGACACTGCTATGCTGAATCTGAGTCTTTATTTATTTATTTTTTGATTATTTTTCTTTTTTTATGTATTTAGTCCAGGTCTGCAGGGTCTCACTACACAATCGGACTTGTAGTGATCCTCCTGTTTTCAACCTCCCAAGCGCTGAGATTACAGATGCTCAAAACCATGTCCAGTCTCAATTGCTGTCTCAGCGCACCCCGGGGCAGGGCCGGCATGGCAGGCTGGTGATACAGTGAGTCTTTAGTGTGAAAAAAATTTGTAATTTTTGTTAAAGTAGCTTTTCTCAAAATGCAGGCGACGAGCACAGCCACTAGGCAAAGAGAGTGCTGTGCACTGAGTCCACTGCTGCCTGTGCTTAGCTCTTTTTCTCCAATTTCTAATTATTACAGATGTTCTGCAAACCTTTGGTTTGGTATTAATTTTCCTGGAGTCATTACTATTACAGTGCTAAAACACATGCCAGCTTAATGCTATCATCTGCTTTTGCTTAAAAATGCCTACGTAGAAAGAGAAGATTTCCATTACTCCCAGAGTGTGTTGTGTCTGGTCTGGCATGTCAGCTGGAAGGCACATGGGAGAACTGAGACTGCAAAAGTAGGATGCAGATTACTTAAGTATGTGGCCTCCAATTGTAAGGAAAACAGTAACTTAATCAGCTCTTGTAAATTTGCAGAAAAGATAACATCATTTTCAGTTAACTACAGTACATGGAATAAACATTGATTTTCTTTCCATCCAAAATTTCACTAGACATTTCTAAAAATAAGGAAAGAAAATCATAGCAGCATTGGACACAAGAAGAATAAGAGAATTGTAAGAAAGAAACTTAATCGAGTTATGATGCACAGAATGGAAATCCTTTGTGCAGAGAAGCCAGGAAGATATGTGGGGTGGGACTTCCAAGGTTATGAAGAAGTTGTTTACTTGTCATGGTGGCCTCCTATCTCCCACCTGCAGCCTATAAAAATCAATTTCAAAATAAAGTTAAACAATCGCTTGGCTGAAACTCCTAATGTTGTCCTTTGGATAAAAATAATAAGTGTGGGCCGGCAAGATAGCTCAGTGGACTAAAGCGTCTGCTTAGGCAAAGCACAGAAGCCAGGGTTCGGTCCCCAGTGTGCCCTGCTCCTGGGGGCCCTGAGGCAGTGTCTAGGACTGGGCATGGTGGCATGTGCCTATAATCCCAGCTCTTGGGAGGCTGAAAACAGGAGAATCACTATGGGTCTGATCTATGCAGTAAGACTCTGTAGACCCTGCACTAAATACATAAAATAATAATAATAATAATAATAATAATAATAATCATAAGCCTGAGAGGGTTGGGGAGATTGCTCAGTGGAATAAGTGCTTGCCTGGTAAGTGCAAGGTCCTGAATTTGGACCTTGTGTGGGGCCACCCCCTAAAAAACTAATAACCTGAGAGCACTTACTTTGAGCGTTCATTATGGACTCAATAGTATGAGGAAGAGAGGAGAAACATTTCATCTCCAGGTAAATATTAAATGCGGCATTGTGGTAGTTACCTATGAATGGATGTGCTACCGTTGGTCATGCCAGGTAGAAATACAACATGGGTTAGAAGACTTGTCTGTCATGTCCTGGAAGTTTCTTTCTGACCCCCACTGCCCAGTTTGTGTATTGAAAGTCTTACTCTCAGTGAGGAGGAAATCTGGCATGTGGTCCTCGAGGGGCATTTGGGTCCTGACTTCGGAGCCTCATGTATGAGATGAAAGTCCTTGTAAAATGTGCATAGAGAGCTCTTTTGCTCCTTCTGTCCTGTGAGATGACAGAAAGATGGTTGTAGCTATCTAGGAACCAAACAATGGACCTTCACAAGCAAATCCATATGCACTTCAGTCATACATGTCCTGATTTTTATTATGTATAAGTTATCAGTTTGTGATATTTATTATTAGAAATTATGAAAAATAAAACACCCTGAACAGCCTCTTAGTTACACAGACTCAGTGAGTTCTCCCAGAGAAGACACTCCATTGTAAACAAGCAATAAAATCAATGTAAAAAACTAAAACCTTTCTATATTATCTACTTAAATTAATTCAGTGGTGTTGGCATAAGATGAAGTGCTAATCGTGACAACTCAATTATTTTAGAAAAAAAAAAACACAATAGCTAATACAAGTAGAGGTAGAAATAATATAACCAAAAGAAGAAACACTAAAACAACTCTGATGAGCACCTTTAGAGACATTTAAGAGACTATCACCTTTCTTCTACAAACACAATCTAATATAAAATATTAGATGAAGTAGAGGACATGGAATATTTCCAGATAATAAAATAATTTTGAAATAGAAATGAAGTGGCTGGCATATAATCTAAGTGGAATAGCAGATCAATAATGTACAAAATGAAGGAATAGATAAAGCAAAAAGTAATAAAATAAAAATGAAGTTTCCTAAGCAAGAAAACAAACAGAACATGAGAAAAAAAAAAAAAAAACACAGACACAGAAGTAAAAACTGTAAGTCTGATCATGGTAATCAGAAGGAAAAGACAACTTGATTTATCCTGATAATGTTTGAGGCCTCCAAATACAATGAAATCTATGAAGCTTTCAGAAAATCAGAATCTGGTGGACACCAAGGTTTTTTTTGTTTTGTTAGTAATTTTCTTTTATTTTGGAGAGTAAAAACAAGAGCAAGAAAAGCAAAAGCAAAGACAGAAATA
>NDGM011177335.1:0-11452 GCA_002564305.1 Octomys mimax | reverse complement strand
GGCCTTCACTCTGCACTGCATCCCTAGCCCTTGGTTTTTATTTTCCATCACCAAGTTGCCTAGGTTGGGCTCCAGCTTGTAATCATCCTATCCTTGCTTCCCGGGGTGCTGGCAGAGCAATTCGGTGCCACTGTGCTGAGCTCCTCCAAGTGTCCCTAAATGTTACCTGCCTCCCCTCATGCCATCAACACTACTGCTCCAGTGGAGAGCAGCTGTCCTCAGGTCAGCAGCTCATCCGTTTTATAGGAGGGGAAGGTCCCAGAGGGAGCGGTCAGCTGCCCCAGGGTTGGGAATCAGTGAGTGGCCATATGTGGATCAAAGCACAGGCCTTCTGGGCTCCCAGCAACCATACTTGTGGGCACCACCTTGGGAGACTGAGTTGTGGGGTGTGTTCTAAAGGCCCTCATCCCACAGCCTCATTATGGTGCCTTCCAACTCTCCTACTCTGCCCAGCCCACTGTAGAACTTAAGAAGCATCGGCTGATGGACAAATAAACACACTGAGGCTGAATTCTATCAGCTGAACTGAACTGCAGGGCCTGGCACCCCCAGTCACCTCTGTGATTCTGCTTAAGCCTCTTCACTTTAGAAACTTCTGTGCTTTAGTCCTCCTGAAGTCCCCTGCAGGTGAAAGTTGACTTTGACTCTTCCCCGCCGTGCATTGCCTAGCAGCCAGTGCCTCCACCTCTAGGTTTCTCTTCAGGAGCGATTGCCCAGGCACATCCCACTTGTGGGCTCTGCCCCCTGGGGTGCAGGCAGCTTGTGTGCATGGAAGTGGCCCCAACCCTGATCAATCCCTTCTGTGACTCTGGGCAAAGTTACAAGTGAGCTGGAGTCATTGGAAAGATTTTCCACCTCACTGTGCAGAGAAGGCCTTATGAAAGATGTATTGATGACTGTCCTTGTATCAGGATGTTACTGGGCTTAAAGGGGTAGGAAATAACTGTCTGCTGTCCCTCTTTTGCTGCAAAACTTGCTATCAGGCCAAATTTCCTCTATGCCCAAGCACATTTGATTTAAATCATTTCTCTGCAAAGCATAAATAAAATAAAGATGACTCCTATAATGAAAAAGAAAAACACCCTAGTGATATAGTTTTACTTCCAGAAAACAAGGTATTAAAACTACAGGGTCATATATCCACATTCCCAGACCCCAGGCACTGGCACAGGAATTCCAGGGAGCACAGCCCATGACCACCACTCCCAGTGCAAGGTTCAGCTCTGACTCCCTCCAGCTGTGAGACCTTGGATGAGTCACTGTGTCTTTCTGGGTCTCAGACCCTTCCTCTGTAGGAGAGGACAGGCACAGAAACCGCTAATAACCTTTTGGCTTCATGAATGTAAGAACATTCCAGATTTGGAAACCAAAAGTTACTAAAAGCTTGTATTTGTAGGGATTGGAAACTCATGTTCCATCATACCAAAGGATTTCTGCCCTCATAAACGAAGGGCCTTGATGATGTGAGCATTCAAAGACATCTGTAAAAAGGATTTAAACGTCCCATTCCTAGCCAGTTTTTCCAACGTCTGTCTGCATAAAATGTGCAGACACACATGTGCAGAGGGATGGCATCTCGCTGGGAGTTTTAGGCTTGAAATGCAGTGGTAGGGTGAAAGTGTGGGATGCACTTCGAACTTTTATCTTTGTGTGCTTCTACTCTTTCTTCTCACTCTTTCCTTTTCTTGCTCTCTTTTCTCTCTCCCAAGCACCTACTTTGTGTGTGTGAATGTGTTAGTGTGCATTAGATGTGTGTGTGTGTGTGTGTGTGTGTGTGTGTGTGTGTCTGTGTGTGGTGGGCATCTAAGCAACCGAGTACTCTTCCACTGCACTCCCAGCTCCACAACCACTTACATTTGAATACTCCGAGTTTGAATACATGTGTGACGTGTCCTACTGCCTGAATTTCATTCATAATGCAATGCACTTGGTAAGTTATCCTGAGAATAACCCCTGCATATAAACAACTGGGGATGGGTAAGAAACACGCAGCTGGTGGTTGGTTCTCGGGCTTTGTGGCCACCACAGTCAGGTGCACCTCCTCTGTGTGTGCTGGTGGGGGGCCACACAGCAGTGTCCGCCAGGCAAGGCACTGACTCATCCTCTGTGGCCAGCCTTGAGCCAGAGGAGTGATGAGCGGACTTATATTGGGATCAGGAGGAGGGAGTGAAGGCCTGACCCTGCTGCTGCCAGGATGTCTGGGCAAAAGGGAGTTGGAGCACAGGACTGACTGTTTCTGACGCGTGTGGGCTCAAGGCCTGGTGCTGCCATCCAAAGATAAAAGTTCAATGGAAGTCTTATGAATGCTTAGTGCAACAACGCTTCAGTTCTTTAGCACTGTTGAGAAGAAAGGGAGTTGGCACTTTATGTAATTGTTCCAGAAATCAAAAGTTGACCCTTCTAAGTGCTGCATACACACAAATACCAATCTGCTACCTACTGGCATTGGTGTGGTTTTTCTCCTCCAGAATGCATATTGAAATGTAACCAGTCTTATGAGATATTAAGAGGTGGAGCCAGGTGATTAGCTCTGTGCCTTCATGAAAGGATTAAGCCATCTATATGATTAATGGGTGGAAGGGTTATCTCAAGTCTGAGTCAGCCAGAAAAGCCAGTTTGACAAGGTTCCTCACCTTTTCCCTGTCTCTTGCCACATGAAGTCCTGAATTGATGGCCCCAGGACACTATTAGCAAGAGGGACATCCGTGCCTGGCTGCAGTGCCCTGACCTTGGACCACAGCCACAAGCCAAAATAAACCACTTTGTTTTATAAATTATCTGGTGTAGGGTACATGTGATTAGCAACAGAAAAGAGACTCAGGCAAAATTTACAAGGGTGTTTATTTGGAAAATAGGAAGAGGAGGTAGTTAGGGCAATAACTGCAGAGCTAGGCTCAGACTGAGCACATAGACTTGAACCCAAATCTGAGAAGGCCTCCCCTCCCCCTCCTGTCCAGATGGTGAAGCCTAGGAGAGATGGAGACTAGGAAAGGCTTTGGAATTCGAGCCACTCTAATTCTCTGTCCCCTCTTTGCAACAATGAGGAAATCATTCTGTCATTAGGGAGAGTTAGGGAAATAAAGTTGGACCTTCGGCCTTCCCTAGGCAGTGAGTGTGGCCATAAATCTGGATGGACTTTCGGATCACTTGTTCTTTGCCACTTTGGGCTGCCTGCTGTCCTTTCTTTTCTGGGCCTGTGGTTCTGTTCTTAATGAGGTTGCCAAGAATTCCAGCAAGATGACTGTCACATAATTTTACTGGCCAAAGCCACAATGTCCTTACCCTCTACTGTTCCTTGTGCCCACCTAGAGGATGGATCTGTGCTCAAGTAGATTTGTTTGTCTTGTACGCTTTGAGAACATGTTGTGACAACAGACACTGTCCCAGCTGACTTTAGTCACCCAGGGCCATGTAACAACTGATTCAAGTTTAACTGGTTTAGCAATTTGATCACAACCGCTTTGGCTTCCATGACTTTTTTGGGGAAAAAAAATCTCACTTGCTTATTTACCAGGTTGTTGACAAGTGCCTCTTTTGGACAGAGGCTCCTTGCAGGCTTAGGGCCAAGGAGATACGCCAGCTGTGTCAGAGGAGCCACGTTTAAGGAACCAGCTGAAATGACACGTGTCACATTCTCTGCATGGTTCCCCTTTGTCCACACCAATCTCAGCACGATCATTTCACATCCCCCTTTTATTGTACAAATGAAGTATTTTTGCAATTCCAGGATAACACTGGGTTGCTCACAGCTTTGAGAAGGAAGAAGAAAATATGTGCTGGCAAAGACTGTCATCTTCACGCCTGAACTTGTACCTGTCCTTCCTCTACCTGGAGCTCCCTGCTTCCCAATCTCAGCAAACTTCCACCCTCGCTGCTTCAAGGTCCTGTTCAAAGGTCACCTCCTGGGGTGACCTCCAGGCCACTGCTTTTAAAATTGTACGCTGCCACCTTTCGCTATCTTTTTGTGTTCTTTGCTTTTATGCACAGGTGCTGTTACTGACAGACTAAGTAGGTTGTGTGCGTCTTTGTCATGCCCATGTCACTCCAAGGTAGCTGAGCATGGCGCATGTTCTCATGCCTCTATACTCACATAGGGATTTGGTCAACTATTGATCAAAAATATTTAGGAAAAAATACCACATTTTACTGTACAGACTTGTTTTCTTGTCATTATTATTATTTTTTTAATGTATTTAGTACTGGGTCTACAGGGTCTCACTACACAGATCAGACTCATAGTGATCCTCCTGTTTCCAGCTTCCCAAGGGCTGGGATTATAGGCTCGCGCCACCATGTCCAGTCTTAATAGCTATCTCAGTGTGCCCTGGGGGCAGGGCTGGCACAGCATGCCAGGGAATGAACCCTTGCGGGCGCTTTAGTCTACTCAACTATCTGTCTGGCCCTTATTATTATTATTATTATTATTATTATTATTGTCATTTCTTATAAAATACAATATAACAACTATTTACCTAATATTTATATTGTTAGGTTTTATGAGAAACCTAGTGATGATTTGAAATACATGGGAAGATGTGCATATGTTATATGCAAATATGATGTCGACTTATTTACATGAGGACTTGGGCATCCCAGACTTTTGATATCTATGGGAGATCATGGCACCAATCTCAGAGACCATAGGGGGGACTGTTTGCATATATGTGCATCTATATATGTACATATGTAAATGTGTATAAATATTCATTACCTATATTTTGGGTTCATAGATTTCTAGTACCTGGCACATACTCTCAATAAATGTGAATTAATAAATCATATGTGTGCATTAATTGTAAGATTAGCCTCAATTTCAGAAATACTGATATGGTGAAAAAGAGTTCATCTGCAGGCCAGGAGAAAATGGTTCAGTAAGCTGTGAAGTACCTGGATTGTGGAGATGCCGGGTCCCATTGATCAGGTGACCATATCTACTTAGGATCAGAGTAGGAGCTGGGTGTGCTTTAAAGACCTGGAGGAACAGCTGATTCCTGCCCTGGCCCCAGCCATTGTGGCAGCACTGATAATGGGAATTACAAAAGCAATGCAGTGTCTGTGTTCTTGGCTTCTTTTTTCTAAGTGCTTCCCATGCCTTCTCTCATTTAAGCCTCACAATGGAACTGCCATCCTGCCAATTTTATAGATGACAAAGCAGGGGTCTTCAAAAGGCAGCAGCATTTCTATTTGTTTATTTGAGAAAATTTCATAGACTCGTAAATAAAATGCAACATCAACAGTGACAGCAGCTAACACATGAGTCAGTAAACTGTAAAAGCCAGAGAGTAAACACGGGCGGCTGCCAGGGCCACGGGAGCTCCGCGGCGCCCCCTGCTGCCCCGCGTGAGAGTAAACGCTTCAGCAGCTGCAGGCCACGTGGAAGGGGTGGAGGTGGCAGGGTTCTGATAAAATTTTGTGTACCAAAGAGGCTGGCAGGCTAGCTACAGACCGCTGGCTGATTCCTCAATTAAACATAAACTCCTTTGGTGCAGAGATTGTGTCATTTTTGTTCATTATTGTGTCCTGTGAAGGGAAGCACAATGAATGAATGAATGAATGAATGAATGAATGCAGAGAGACACCAAATGAGACCACCATAATGAAGTTCCTGCTGTCCTGACCTTGCCCGCTGGTCCTGGCCCCAGCCCCTTTCTCCTCCTCCTTTGTGGTGAGCTTGCTTTCTCTCGCTCGCCTTCATTCTGGGCAGAAGGCCCTGCCCAAACCCCCCAGGGATCTGGGTAACTCACGCGGCACAAGGAGTCCTGCCAGTGGTGGCTTTTTCTGGGACTTCTTGCAGTTCATTGTGTTTATTTGTTGATTCATCTCACTTCACACCCCTCCCGGTTCCACAAGGGATCACGGCCATCTACAAAGGCAAACAAGACAAACAAGATTGTGTAACTTAAAAATGAGGCAAAGGAAGGAAATGCAGCAGTGATGTAGAACTTGGTGTTGGGACTTCCATCGGATCTACTCCTTCAACACGTTTTCACGGGGTGCCTGGAGATTTGGCCTGGAGCTTCCTCACAGCCAGTGGGAAAAGTCAATCTGTCTCTTTTGCCACCCTGTTCCCGGTAATTGTCATTGCAAGTGTATATATTCCTGACACGGGTGGGGCAGAGATCAGCCCACAGGCCTCCCTAGAGGACAGTGGGGGGTGAGGTGCCCACCTGCCCCATGCTTGCTCACAGTGGCTGTGAGGAGCAGCTGGTGGAGGTCACAGCACGCCCTGCTCACACTTGACGTCTTGGGCCAGTGCGCAGGAGGGTGACGATGCATCCTAGGACTGGGCCCAAGTTTATCTGGTGTGACTGAGAACAGACTGAGGGCAGGCAGCAGCCAGCCCGGCCATGGGGTCCTTGAATACCTTTCAAGCCTGGAGAAAGCTCTTGGTCGGCGACAGAGTGAAAGCTCAGACTCAGCTCCCGGCCTCCCACTTCGCTGCTGCATCCTCTGTAGACTCAGGCGCCTGGTCAGCTTCGCTGTTAGCTGTCACCCTGTCACTGTGAAAGTCTCAGCAGGGTGGCATCCACCACCTCATTGCAAGGTAAATGCCGCCCTCGCCTCACGCTGTGCTGAGCACTTTACATCAGTGTTACTCAAGGTGCTTTTTCATTATCACCCTCCTAGGAAGAAAATTTTAATTGAATTTAAATTCCCCTAGTGAGAGAAATTAAATACTATGGGATATGATTGTGTCAGATGGCGTGGTGCTTTAGGGCCACAAATCATTTTAAAAATGTAAGATATTACACACACATGTTCTAGTCAATTTTTGCCCTCTTGGGGGTAATATTACCCTCACTGAGAAGGTATGCTTTAGCTATTCCAATTCTTCCTAGCAGTCTAATTGATGAAAGGGGAAACTGAGGCACCAAGGGGAAAAGTAACTTGTTTAAAGTCACACAGCAGGTGAGGAGATGGAGCTCAGACCAAGGGATTGCTCTAGACATGGAGACTTTAGCTGATTTTCTTAACTCATGGCAGCAAATCATACCTGGTGTCATGTGTCTTTCCACTCTTTCTCCTTGTCTGTGACACCTGCTGCCCTCTTCCAGTGCATAGCCAGGTGCTGCCTCATTTCCCAAGTGCGGCAGTGTGCGGTAATTTATTTAAGTCACAGCTGGCCAGTCGGGCTGGTTTCCAGTCTTATGCAATTAAAATCCCTGCCCTGATGGTCTTCTCCACTTACCCACCGCCTCACCGGGGAACTAGTAACTGTGAAGGCTGGCTGGGAGAAGTAGATCTGTGTGCTTCGTACAAGACAGTGCTTGCCAGGAGCGCGAAGCATCTGTGCGGCGCTGAGGTCCCTGGTGAGCCCCCCACGGCCCATCCACACAGCTTTCTTAGTGCCTGTTTTGACTCCTGGATCCCACTTGGTATGTCGTTGACTTTTTGTGCCTCTGGTCACCAGGTTATGCTCTTGTCATCTGGCGTTTCCCTGCGAGATGGCCAGTTTAGTTTTGAACTTCAGTTTCCGTCTCATCAACAAAAAGTCTTGGCAGTGGATTCCATTCCTGCTGCCTGGGCATGTGCTTTGAAACGGGTGGAACCACCCAGCATCATATCTTCTGGGGGGCCTTGAGGCCCTCGGGGCTCCAGGAACAGCATATCCTGCCCATGTCGCTCGTCTTTTTTCTTCTATACCAACCCAGATAGGATCGCATTCTCCAGGATCTGGCCTTCTTTGCTAAGGGACACAGCTGTCCTTTAGCAGGCAAGGAAATCTAGTCCATGGGGAGTCCATGGGCTTCTCTCAATCTGTGAGAAGCTCTCCGTCGCCATCTAAACCCTACTGGTAAAGTCTCTGTGGCTGAGGCCAGGTGCAGTGAGCTCCAGTACAGTGACCTCAGCCAGAGCTCTGCAAGGTGGACAGGACGTGAAAATTCACAGAAGATGCCTAGGCCACTCTCCATCGCAGGCTGCCTGCTGAGGAAGCCTGCTCACCCACTCCAGTCATCGGCATAATTAGACCTGGTCTCTTCTTTATGTCCTCTAGGAAGAGCTAGCTAACAGGATGAAGAAGGCCAGGTGGGACTGTGTGACTTACTACCTTCTTTGTCAGACTCAGTGTCAGGGATGCTGCTGTCTGCACCCCATCCCAGTAGCCCAGGATTGCAGATTGAACATGACAGCCAGGCTGATGTGTTCAAGGAGACAGATTCTGTGCGGTCCATGTCTCTTCCCCTTGCCTTATGAAATGGACAGAAATGGACTTAATGCGTCCAGGCATCATGACCCAATCCCTGTCTCATGTCAGGTAAAGCATGTGGATATCTGGAGACGACAAAGTAGCTTGCATTCTGGTTAGGGCATGTAGAAAATAAGAAAATGAGCAGTATTGTAGGCAATGTGTATGAGAGAGGCACAGCTCTCAGAGGAGACAGCCCGAGTGGTGGCCTGTGTGATGATGGGGATCTTATGGAGAGGATCTTCCAGGTACAAAGAACAATGCAGAAGCTAAGGCTTATGGAGAACACTATCAGAAGCTGGAGCTGAGGAACCTGTTGGACAAAGACTGAGGCCAGAGAAGGACAACTGACCATGCCAAGGTCACACAGCTATGGGTAGAATAACTTCCTGTATTCCTGACTCCCATCCTCACTCTGCACAGAGACTTTGCGGGGCCTCCAAGCAGCAGGAAACACATCAGCCAACCTGGCTAAACTCTCAAGCCCTCTGTTCACCAGCTGTATGGGCTCCATGTGTCACTTCCTGTCCTCAGCTTCCTTATCTGTACAATGGGAATAATGAGGCTCCTTGCCTCAGGCTTGCAGTGAGAACAGGAGGAGGTCCCACAGGGCCCATGTGGTATACCGTGACCATGCAGGGAATACTTGTGATGGTGGGCACCAGTGTCCTATACTGACCTGGACACAACTTACCCATTGCCCATGTCTTCACTCACAGATAACACCCCACATCTGCTGTGCCTGTCAGCTGGCCTAGCCATATTTTGGATTTGTTTGGACTCCTGCATTTGGGAGGGCTCTAGTTTCCTGGGAGAAACCTTTAGCAAATTGAGTGTTAAGAGATATAGCTTAGACTCTCCCAAGTGAGCAGTGACAGCTCTTATTAGAGGCTCCCTGTGTGCCCAGTGTAAGGACTCTACATGGTAACCCACCTAGGGTGCTATGAGGGCTCCCTATGTGTGCATGTGATAGCCATTAGCTGTGGGCAGAGAGAGAGAAGGGGTTCTCTCCTTTCCCTGAGCAGGAGCTTCGATCCTTCTACACCTCGGCATCGTCAAATTAAAATAAAGCACCCAGGCCAGTGTTGGGTTGCTGTAAGGATCTGTCAGCTACCACGTCCAAAGCCATTAACACGGATCCAGCCCATGAATCAGTAGGAAATGCTTCTCTTCCCTCTTCTCTCTTCTTCAGTCATTTCCTGAAGATACGTCTGAAGGTAACTCCTGAGTGTGAGTGTATGCTCCCACTTTACAGATGAGGAGACTGAGGCTCAGAGAGCCATAAGGAGAGGGAGCCTGAATTTGAGCCTCAGAGGTTTGACTCCTATTGGAGAAAATTCCTTTTGTCCTTGTTAAATTCAAAGCCTGCTCTCATTTTCTTTTTTCAGTACCAAGGATTGAACCCAAGCCCTTTACACTGACCTAAATCCCCAGTATTCTATAATGTGAGACAGGGCCTTGCTAAATAGCTGAGTTTCCCAAACTTGTCTCCAAGTTGGATCCTCCTGCCTCAGCCTCCCAGAGTGCCAGGGTTACCTGTGTGCACCGCCATGCCTAATGCTCTGGACTCTTAATGCTTTGATTTGACTGGTCTGTGAGCTGATGGAGAAGGGCCAGATTCCTGGCAGCACACTTGCTCTGTCTTTGGTGTGAGCCCAAGCACTAGCCTGGCCCTGGGGAAATGTGTCCCCATTTGGCCCCGTGCTCCTGGCCCCAACCAGTGTCTTCCCAGCGCCCGCTGTTAGCATTTATGTGAGATCCACCTCACAGTTTTATTTTCAGAGTCTCTTGGATGTCATGCACATCTAATTCCTTGTCCCATGGGGCTGTGGCTAATTAGCCTTTGATTATTCACAAACAGAGAGGCAGGAATGAGGATTGGTCTTCTTTGCTTTAACCACCCAGTGGATCTGAGGGAGGCTCTGGAGTTTTTCAGAAATGGCAGAACTTGGAAATTAGAGGTGAAACTAAAAAAAAAAAAAAAAAAAATCCCCGAGATGCCGGTCCCACCCTGCACCCACACCTGGGAGGACACGCGCCAGGCTACTTGGGGCCCGCGCTCCGAGCCCTGCTCCCTGAGGCTGGGTTTGGCTTGCTTTCTCTTGGGTCCCTCCCTGGCTGCCTGCACCTCACCGCAGCCAGCTTTCCAAGAAGTGGCTTTTGTTGTCACTAGGCCAGAAGACAGTTGGCATCTTCTACAGCTGCTCATAAAGTAGGACATTTCAGAGTCAGGAGTTCCACCATGTGCTTTTGGCAGGGAGAAAGGCCCTTTTCTTCCTCCATGACTCTATTAATAGAAGGAAAGGTTTGTAAAGGAGATGAGACACCTCCTGATTTACAGTTCTTGGTGCTGTTGGAGCAAGCTCAGAGTTGTTCATTCATTCAACAAACCATCCACTGATGGTGCAGTTGGGTTCTTCTCCCAAAGTGTGTCTCCTAAGAGTATTCCTTCTGAGAGCTGTGCCTTCAGGGAATCTGTATGATCTCTTCCCACATCTTTTCACTGAAGGGGCCCCCTGACTTGTGTCCCCTGCAGCCACACTGGCCTCATTCTGTTCCCTGCCAGTAAAGGACGGCATAGTCTTAACTGAGTGCCTTTGCACGGCAGTTCCTTCTCTCTCCAGTCTTTCCTGTGAGTCCTCACAACCTGCTGCCTCACCCACTGTGAGACTCTACTCAAGTCTCGCCTCCCCCATCTAAAGCCACCTCAGCGATCCTGCTAAGCTTCACCCTCCTGCATCTTCACCCCATGTGCCCTGCTTTCTTGGGCCCATATAGCACATTATGCATTGCGTCATCCACTGTCCCCCTGGGCTGGATGGAAGTCCCTGTGGTGACAGGTCTATCTGTGTAGCTCATGGCTGTGCCCTGGTGCTCTTTAGTGAAACATTCCTGGCACCTGCTGTATGCTTGCACCAGCAGCCACCAGGATGCTGGGAATGGAATGGTGATCGGGTTCTGCCCTGAGGATGCTCGGAGGTGCCGCACCATGCCCTCCTTGTTCAGAGCCAGAGGACATGTTTTGCCCACTGTGAAGGGAAAAGTGCCTGCAGAAGGTTCCTGGGTGGGACAGAGATAACAGACCCGTGGGCCACAGGCTGAGTTGGAGCAGTGTCCACCCAGCTCCCAGGCTATCCCCGGCAGCTGTCCTGCAGGCTCTGGAGAGCCCCATTGGTATGCAGGCTGCTCGTGCTCCGCATAAACATTTCTCTGCATCTGCCTTACTCAGTGGCTTTGCCTGTGGCATGAGAGTGTTGGAACCGT
>NDGM011177329.1:0-14187 GCA_002564305.1 Octomys mimax | reverse complement strand
GGGATTGAACTCAGGCCCTTGTGCTTGCCAGGCAAACGCTTATTCCACTGAGCTATCTCCCAGCCCTTATTTTTAGTATTTAGTTTAGTAGCTGTAAGAAAATGTTTTCTTTATACTGTAAGATAGATTTGACCCTATATCAAAGAGAATAAACTCAGGATGATCAATCACTTGTCCAAAGTCACAAAGCGATTTCAGAATTTAAGACTTTTCTGTGTTGATTAGAACTTTTAACATATATTAGTGCATTACTTGAACACAAGATTCAACACTAATTGTGTGTAATTCTACACTAATGCTCATTCATTTATGGCTAAAATTGTGGTAAAATCTATTCAAACAAGTGTTACCAATATTTGATTTCCATTTCAGTGTCACAATGGCCTTTTAATACTCATCATGATTCTTCCTTATCCTCGTTGTCTTCTTTCTTAGAAGAAAATAACCTTTGAATTATTCTTATTATAACATTTTATACTCAAAGGTGATGTGCTGCATTGACATTTGTTCTCTGAAAATAACTTTGTAAGCATGCATTATGCAGGTTAATTTGGAACTTGATGCTTATTAAAGAATGAATGAGATTTGGAGACCAAAGTAGAAGAAAGGAGCATTTAGTGGGTGAGACAAAGTCAATGATAAAGTAATATCTTCTGGGAGGAAAGCTAGATAAAAGACAAATGCTGCCAATTTTTGAGGGCACTGGTATTAATAAAATCTTACCAACATCTTTTTTAACAAGAGAACAGCACATGACCAAAGAGCAGCAAACAATAAACAATGGAGGTACTGCCTACATTGCTTTCATTTGCTATGACAACTGCACTTTCCACATTTCTCCCTCTTTCCAGAACTCGGACTGTATCCCAAAAGCTTCTCCGTGGCTCTCACTAGGGCAGCAGATACTCATGCATTAGAATGGATTCCTGCGGTATCTAACTTCCTCTTGAGGGCTTCTACTGTAGCGACCTGACAAATGAGAAGAAAATGATGGCGAGGCTGTACTCCTTGATTATTTTTCTGCTACAACTTCACGCCTTTCAGAATCAGTTTACTCTGAAATAATGGAAGTTTATTTTCCTTAAGGAGAATATTGAAAGACAATTTATAGAAAGGATACCTTTTCTCCTTCTTTATTCTTTGGATGGAGTGTTTCAAGGCATGGTTTCCAGTTTCACAATGTCTGGAATTCTTCAGATGCCAAGCGGTTTTATTTTCTAAGTAATCACACCCTCCATTTTTTTTAAAACCACACAGCACCCTAGTACAGTATCTTACAGTTTGTTCCATCTTTAGAGCCCTACTTTCATTTTGTTCCATTGTCTCTGCTATTCTAAGTTTGTACAACCAAAATAAAGAACTGGCATTTCAACTTGCATGAAATTGCATTCATTACTAAATGGAAGTTAATATTAGAGATAGATATGGGTTGATATAGATGATTAGGAGTAGAAGACCTCCTATTTTCCTTTAAGCCCTTAAATTTTCATTATGTTGTTAAGGGATACATGACACTTTTCTTCTTAATTCTATAGCAGAGGTGTCAACGTTTCTTACTTGTAAGAAGCCCCTTCTCAATGAAGCTCTTTTATGTAATTTCCCTGTTTAAATTCTATCAACTGAACTTGCATTATTTGCATTGTGAAGACTAGACACATTATACTTTTCTTGGACTATAACTGTAAACTTAGTATGCATTTTATACATATCATTTATTAAATCTACTATCAGTGAATATTGTTTATGCAGTGAACACAACAGATATTTTTCATTGATGATCCAATAATGTCAATTATTATATTTTATTACATTATATATATATGAAGTTTATTTGCTTTTATATTTGCTGATATTATTTGAAATACATACACATACACATAAGTGTACAAATATATACACATGTTATGCTTTAATATATTGTACTATATAAATAAATATTTCCCACACTACTTTCTTCTAGGGTCTTCCATCCTATCATTCCAGCTTAATGACCAAATTCTAGCTTTGTTGCACAGTGACGAAGCTGTTCTCTACTCCATAACTTATTTATTTTAGATTTTATATGTATTAGTTCATGTTTGTGGCACACAATGAAACTTCCCATGAGCACTTTCTACACACATATGTCATATCTTAATTTCTTTCTCATCAGTCCTCCTCTCCCCTTCCCTGACCCTTACATATCTTGATGCCCTTGCCATTGGCAAAAGCTCTAGGTGCATTTTCTCCAATTTTTTTCTGTAATACTGGCAATTCTTCTTGCAATTGCCAGGCAGGCATGTAGGCTGCTGAGTTATATCCCTGTCTCCAATTCTTTTTTTAAACACTCTTTCCCTTCTTACTTCCTGTCCTCATTTGGAAAAGTTCTCCTTACTTCCTATGATCTGTCTTTTATTTGGGCTTTTTATAATATTTTGAATTTCTCATGTAAGAAATTATACAAACATTAAGCTTGTGTCTGTTATAATTATTTATCATAGTTTTACATTAGGACTCAAGTTTATCCTTCTTTATGGCAGAGTAGTATTGTACAGTTCGTAAACACCGTGTATTCTTTATCTCTTCATCTGTTGATTAGCCCATAAGTTATTTCCAAAATTTAACTGTTATGAACTCTGCTGCTATAATCATGGTTATGTACGTATCACTGTAGTGTGATGTCATTTATTCTTTCAGGAAGATACACAGAAGGTTAGTAGCACAGTCAAATGGAATTTTTAGTTTTAGTATTCTGAGGAATTTCCATGCTGATTTCTACAGTGGTCGCACTAAGTTACATTCCCATTAACAATGTAGAAGTCTTCTTTGTTTCTTTGTAAACTCACCATTAATTGCTATCATTAGAACTGATTTCTTCATAATACCCATTCTTTTTGTAGTAAGATAGTATCTCAGTATTGTTTTGAATCTGCATTTTTCTAAAATCTGCAACAAGATGGTCATGCCCACTATCACCATTTCTTTTTAACATAGTCCTCAAAACTCAGTGAGAGCAACCAGAAAAGAGAAAGAAATACATGTAGGAAAGGAACAATTCAAATGTTCTTTATTTACATGTGATGGAATACTCTATATACAAGAGCCAAAAACTTCCACTAAAAAATTTTAAAACCAGTAGTCAAATTCAGCCATGTAACAGGATACAAAATCAATGCCAACACACATAAAAAAGAAAAAAATTATGCAAACAACACCACACAGAACAGTGTGAAGAAAAAAATAAATACCTAGGTAAAATCTAGAATTTTCTTCTTAACTTAATTCTCCTATTTTCTGGAACTGATCACAAACACAGGCTACCCTTCAAATTGATTTTCAGGAAATTAAATAAGTGGGGAATTTTCTTAACTAATGACTAAACAATGGGCTACTTCAGTGAAATGTAAATATATCTATCATATGATTCAGCATCCTACGAGTGGGTATTTCACCAAGAGAAAAGAAAGATACGTGTACATGAAGACTTGTATATGAATGCTGATCACAACTATTGTCTAATATTCAAAACCCCAAACTCAAATTTCCACAACTTTTGAAAGTGCATACAAGTAATAGAATATCCAATAGAATAGTGTATAACATTTAAAGACAAATTAACTTTATACATGTTATAACATGGAAGGATTTCAACTCATTAGGAAGAAGAAAAGAGAAACTAAAATAAATACTGAACATGTTCATTGATATAAAATTTTCAAAATGCAATCTCATGTTTGGTGGCAAAAAGGATCTGTAGTTTTTCAGACATGGAGTTTAGAACAGGGAGACATGGAAAGAGAAATGAAAGAAAGGCTGGAAAAAAAGATGTGGCTAAACTTGAATTTATTGTCTTACTAAAAAGTAGTCATTTTAATTCACTTGTTTCATCTGAGATAGCAAAAGTTGATTTTTCAGTCTCCATGAAATGACACTAAGTAAGAAATTACTTTAAGATCAAGAGATAAAACTTACTATGCAAATGTAGTTGATAAATCTAATGATAGGATATTAAAAATAATGGTATAAATAAGACTTTATATTCCAAGTGTTGGATTGAGTACTTGCTATGATTATAAAGTGTGCTGTTTTAATAAATCCACCTTACAAATTTTGTATTCATTTCCTTAATTTAAAGAAAAAGAATAGCATCTTTTTATTACACTCTATAAAAACCTACAAAAGAGGACTTCCGGAACTGCTTCAGAAAGTGGCAAGAATGATGGGATAAGTGTGTTTGAGGTGAGGGGGAATGGTTGAGGGGATTAATGCCAATGTATCTTTTATGGGAATATTTTTTAAACATTTTACCACATTTTTGATCTCTCCTTGTCCAAACAAAGATAAAAATGGTCCCCGAGGTACCCAGATATTTGATCACTTTCCTTGGACCTCAGTGTCCTCATCTCGAAATTGACAGTGGTGCAAATATACTTTTTGAATTGAAAAAAAAAAGAAATAAATAAATAAAAAGAAGGGCTGGGGAGATAGCTTAGCGGTCTAAGTGCCTTTTTGGCAAGCACAAGGATCCTAGTTTGATCCCAGGCACCACACACCATGCCAGACCTAGAACCCCAGTCATGCCATGCTGATCCCAAAACTGAGAGTGATGCTGCATGTCTGCAATTTCAGTGCTGGGCAGGCTGAGCCAGGAGGATCACTGCTACCCTCAGTGTAGTGAAACCCTTTATCAAATAAGTAAATAAAAATTTAAAAAAAATAGAAACTGAAGCTGGGAATTCATTATGGTGTGATTTTTCACATGTTTGTTCATTTTAAGGGCATTTAAACATTAGTTAGATCTTTATCCAGGCTGATTCTACAAAGACTTGCAGGCAGCGAGGATCAGTAGTAATATTCCTTTAAGCATTAAGAGATATATGTAGCTGATTGAACATTGAAGTCACCTTTATCCAGCTCCTGATTCCCTCAGTTTTAAAGACAATCATTGAATGTGGTCCTGCATGAGATTCCATTTAACTAATGTAGGGCTTTTTATGTTTATAGGTAACTTGTTCATCTTCTAAAACAGTGGGAAGACTGGAGTGGCTCATAGAAATACTTCATTTGTATGTTATGGAAATCTAATGGCCACATGTATTTAAATCTAGCTGATACAGTATATTTCTTTTCAATTTTTGAGTGAATGTATTTCAACTGAATTTTAGCTCATGTGAATAAAATGGTTATTGGCTTGTAAGATCCATGCATAGATACTAATAGAATAAGATAAATTACAATATAAAAAGAAATAAGAGTAGTTCATTTGCAATGCCAAATCAATAGCTTGCTGTTTTATTACATAATATGGTAACAGAACTGTTTTGACTGCATAATTCATCTCAGAAGGAATATTCGACTTGTTTTATAGCACACTCATTGAAGAAGAGTTAAAAGATAAAAGGTTAATGGAATCTAGCTGCCAAGAAAATAGAACATTTCTCTCCTTAAAAGAAAAAAAGAAAGGAAAGATCATTCTTGCCCAATTCTTGTACATTTTTAATTAATGAGGTGTGGCAATAAGTCAGAGAACTGTTTCTAAAACTCAAGAAATTAAAAATACAATTAAAAGTACATATTGTCATGCTGTAGAAATGTAGTTTATCTGTCATCAGAAAGTAATTTGGT
This sequence comes from Octomys mimax, assembly GCA_002564305.1. Lineage (NCBI taxonomy): Eukaryota > Metazoa > Chordata > Mammalia > Rodentia > Octodontidae > Octomys > Octomys mimax. The sequence goes on along the minus strand of NDGM011177329.1, from coordinate 8,583 downwards.
ATTTCAGATCTCTACTCATCTATGTTCCACCAAATAAGCTCAGAGAACTGAGATTCTCTACCTCAAAAGAGGTAGATTTCAACCACTCATTGAGTGCACAAGTGCACGTGCATGCCCACACACGCACAGACACACACACATGCGCACACACACACACACACACACGCACACACATGCACACGCACACACACTCTGCCTCTCAAGACTAGAGATGTTTTGGTGAAGACAAAAGGAAAAGAATTGATGTTAGAAATCTAAGGAATGTTTTAATATTCTTTTTAAATCTCTGGCCCAAAATAAAGGCTAGGTCTACACAGAACATCACATTTGAAGACAGTAAAAATATGAATCCTTTAAAAAGCTTCATTAACAATGTGAAATGGAGGACTTTTGCAAGCTAGTGACTTACATTTAAAGAATTCAATTTTTACACTCTGATCTTCTTTCTCCATGCTGCAATTTTTCCACTATGTAACTTTTCTGAGTCTTCACCTTATACAATTAATTATTACCTTGCTTCCCACTGAACTTTGTACCATCATATCCAACTGAGGACAGTGGGCTGAAACACTTACTGAAATGTAGAGCTCTGGTCCTACCTCAGATCCACTCAAACAAATACATATTTTATTTTGTTTATTTACTTATTTATTTATTTTTCTTTGCCTGGCCAGCACACCCCACCCTGAGTGTAGGGCTGGCACAGCATGTGGGATTGATTTGCGGTCCCCTGCACCTGCCTAAGCTTCCTAAGCAGGTGCTTTAGAGCACTGAGCTACGGCAACAAATATATACTATAATGAGATTCTCAAGTGATTCTTAACTTTGGAAGATGATTCTATTTTATATATTTATGTTTTTCTATTTCTTTACCTTTGTTTGATGTTTGAATATTTTTCTTTCCTACTTTAGGGAAAAATACTTAAGTTTTAGTTAAATACTGAAGTTATCCACTATCATATCATATTGTTTTGTGAGCTGGCAGTAGAACCTAATATCTAATTATTAAGTAGTTGAAATTTATTATACTTCCAAGTCACCTTTATTAGACAAGCTTAAACTTTCAAAATTGCTGACAAAAGAGGAAAACAGATAGCATCTGTTTTCTTTTAGCAGCATAAACTCATTTCTCCCAAATGTTTTCGTTGAATGTGATCTTCCTGAATGTTTGGTGTGATTACTCACAAGCTTATTTCTTAAATTTAAAGTGATTTCAGTCTTGTGCTTTGGGGACACCATCAAAGAACTTGCCTGTGCTTGGACTGGGCGTTACAGAAAGGCCATTTATAGTTTTTAATTCATGTTTCAATACTATCTATGTGATCTGTGAAACATCATTATAGGTTAAAGATCCCACTTACCTCTTCCTCTTTTTTTACATATATGAAATAGAAATATAATAAGTAAATTCACATAATAATATAAAAATCAACACTAAAGTAACTTGCAAAGAAGCTTGGCCCAAGACATAGGAAGTTTTAAAAACTAAAACTAAATAATAGACTTCATTTTTTCTTACAGAAGTCGATCGGATCTTTCTTCATCTATTTATGCTCATCATGCAAAAGTGCACTTAAGTGGTAATAGAATTGGATGAAAAATAAGATCAGGCAGCACAAAGATCCCGTTTTCAAAGATCATTCATCAATAATAGGAGTCGATGGGCTGGTGGGATGGCTCGGTGATCTGGAGCACCTACTTAGAGCAAGCTAAGCCATGCAGATCACAGGGACCGCGGTTCAATCCCCCAGCACCACATGCCAGCTGGCCCCGCCCCCTGGAGGGCTGAGCTGGCCACACACACACACGAAATAAATAAATATTTAAAAAATAATAATAATAGGAGTCGAATCTTTTAAAGAAATACCAAGTTCTATGAGTAGATCAGAAAAAACATAACATAAGAAAATCAGAGATGACCTTAAGGGTGCAAAAAATGAGTCTGCTCCACAACAAACAAACGACACTAAGTGGATAAGGTGTGGCAAGGACCAGAGAGACAACTCAAGGAGCTAAATAGAACCAAAGTTGGAAGAAAATAACAGTAAAGTTATATTACATTATAGCCTGAAGTTATATTTATAATTATACCTACATAATATTGAATGTATATGTGTTTTTAAAAGGGGTAAAGGAGAAATAACTTCCAAATGTGATCTATACCTGAATTTCTGTAAAGACTACCGTAGAAAAACAGGAAGATTGATAAAATTACAGCAGAGAAATCCAATTCTACATAATCCTGTTAAAGAAAATACCAACAGCAGCATTACATATTTAAATTATATACCCTTGATGTAATATATTGAGAATATCACTTTACCTCAAAACCCATAATCCTACCTTACTCATTAGTAAATCAAATCTCCAGGATAGCTGAGCAATACATCTCAAATTGCCGAGTTTGCAAGCACAAGGAATATCTAAGAAGCTTTCATAATCACAAGAACTCAAAGCAGACATTATAGCTGAGTGTAACCTATTTTGCAAAATGTTATTCTAGAATTAAAAAATACAGTAAATAAAAAAATAAATCTAAGGAAATCTAAAACACATGGAGATTATTATCATAGGATTTTAATAATAAAACAAAGCAGGCATGAGGTATATAAGATTTTGTGTACTGTCTTTACAATTTGTTGTAAAACAGAAATTTTTATGAAACATTATTATTTCAAATAAAAAATACATTCAAATTTCCAGTCTCATTTCTTAGCCATTCAATGACTGTTTCCTTATATTTGTATACACTTAAATTGAAATATAAGAAAAAATTGTCTAGTCATTAAATTTTTATGAGATTTAGAGGAAATAACTGATGAGAACAGATTTTGTAATTTTTAAGGGTGTATCACTAATGCTTTATCTACCCACAGCTCCAACATTTATATAACAGATACTACAAAGACTTTTTAAGTAGATGCCTTCATATTTTAGCTGTTTCATTAATGGGAAATAAAACACTTAAATGTTTGTCAGAGAAAAATGTCCTAGAGAAATGGAAAATGATATCTGTTTTTAAGTATTATTGAAAAGATAAAAGAGAATAATGCATCCACACAAAACTGAATGGCAGAAACTTTTCAAGAAGATGAGATCCAACTTGTTGAGCCATCTCAGTACTTCCCGTGCAGTGTGGTTCTTGTTCGTGAACTGTCTGAATACTGTGTCTTCAAGATGTTGACACACTTTCTGTTTTAATGTCCAGATCTTTAATCCACTTTGACTTTAGTTTGGTGCATGGTGATAGGCCCTAGTCTAGTTTTAGTTTTCAGCATGTGGAGAGCCAATTTTTCCAGCACCATTTGCTAAAGAAGCTATCTTTCTTCCAGTGAACATGTTTAATCTGACCAACAGATTTGATGATAAAAATAGATAATATAGCAACCATTGTTAATTAGCTATTACTGTTTTGAAAGTCTATAACATATAAATTGTTGGATGTTACCCTATTTCTGTCTTTTTTTTCTATTTATTTTGGCGTCTGTTTTTACTTCTCAAAATAAAATTAAATAAAATTAAAAAATCGAAACTGAAAACCTGAAATGCAGCATTCATTGGTTCATATGTCTATAGCTATTAGACACAAATGCAGAGAGGTGAACATAAAAGCACACAAAAAAACACATTTGTAGGGAGATTAGGAACACATAAGGAACTGCAGAACATCCAGAGGTCATAGTCTGTGCTGTAATCGACTTTCTCCCTCTGTGTAGGATTCTATCTCTATGACTGGTTCTTCTATTACAAAGGCTATATCACTTTTGAATGTTTGCATATATACCCCAGAGAAAGAACCCTATTGCTTACCCTATGCACTATGCTTAATAGATATGCATACTTTACCTAGATGTGTCTGACTTCCAGAATACAGGGCTGAAACAATGTCCAACAAGGTACTGGATATAGGCTTAGCAAGATGTACTGAGAGCAAAATAGGTGGCTATCAAGCCATATAAAGTATCTCATTGTGTCAATGTTAGAGTGAAACACCTAACTACACTGCTCCAGCCTAGATTTGAGTGTAGAAGACCCACTCTAGGGAGCATTATGGCAAAAATGGTAAAAAAAAGAGAAACAAAGAAGAGAGGGTCATTCTGTTTCTTCAGACGAGCTCCAGTATCCACCTCCTCCTTCAATGGCACCTCCTGGCTCCCAGGACGGACCCTTCAGAGTCCAGCACTGACCTTTAGCATCTCAACATAGACCCTTAATCCTCCATTGCAGGGCCTTCAGCATCCTGGTGCAGGTACTTCTCTTCCCATGGGACACTGCATGGAGCTCCAGGCCTTTGACACTAGCTTTTAGACTTCCAGTGTGCAGACAGAGCTTCTGCACACTTCTCTACTGGAATCTGTGGACAGCCATTGTAAGCTGATCTAAGTCCTATATATGTGTATATGCTGCATTAAATCTGATGCTTTGGTAAACACTGACTGATACAATATCTTCCATATCTTGTACACAGTTTGAAATGTGTTCCAATGGCTCATGTGACCAAAGGGTAGCTCCTGGTGTGGCAGCATTGAGATGAAGTGATCATTCTCCTTACAGGTAGGGTGTAGTTGGAGGGAGTTAGGTCACAGGAACTTCACTTTCACAAGGGGTCTTTATAGGTCATATCTAGAAGCTCTGTGAAGCCTTATGTGCTTGTAGAAGAGGCTTTCAAAAGGTGATTGGATCACAGAAATGCTATAGGAAGAAGAGAGTTGGAGGCGAAGCCTAATCAAAGACATGAGCCATCAAGCTGTGACCTGGTGGGCTGTTTCTCTGTCCCTGTTCCTTACTTGCTTTCTCTGTTTTCTGGTAGGCATAACATGAGCACCTTTCCTCCAGGGTCCCTTCTTTAGGTGCCTTCTTTCTGGTGCAGACCCAGCCCACTATGTACTAAAAACTCTACAAACTGTGAAGAAAACAGAAACTTCTTCTCCTTTAAATTGTCAATATCAGATAATGTCTCTTAGTGTTGAAAAGATGACTAAGGTGTGACCTTATATGGCCTCATGGAGTGGACCATTCCCAAGATAAACATACCCAAAGAATGAAGCCAAGCTCTCCTACTTGTATCTTCTTCAACATGCAAACTCCTACTCACTCCCTCCTACCATTGTGATGCCATCTTTCATGAAGACTTCACAAGAGCCAAACAGATGCCAGTGTCTTGTTCTTTAATCCTCAGGACTTTAAGGTAAATAAGCCTCTTTTCTTTATAAATTCCCAGCCCCAAGTATTTTGTTACAGCAAATACTAAGGCAGCATCATTTGAAGAAATTTCAACTAGAGTTTTTGGAAAAAAGGCTCCAATAAAACTTAGAAAATCAGACTATGTTTATAATTGGAATGTTCCTAATTCTCATATGGGAAGCAATGTCTTTATAATTTAGCTACACCTATATGAAATCACGTTGTGCAAAAACTATTTCCACAATTGTCCCTTCCCTTGGGTCATTTAAATAGTTTAAATTCCATTTAGATATTAGTCCTCCAGAAGCACCATAATTACTGAAGATGAATGCCTCATCTACTTTCAAATCTTCATTAAAATTAGCTCTGTTATTTTTGTGGTGCCCAATAGCATAGCTATTAGAGCTAAGAGTCTGTCAGCATTTCCATTTACAAACTCTGTTTTTTTAGGGTTCATTATCTTTTCTGTTTTGAATTGCATTAGCCTGAAAATTAGCTGTCAACATGAATATGTATTATGTTACCCAAACTCCATGTACACATCAGTTTGGAGATATAGAAGGCAGAGATCAGTAACCTCTTTCCTCTGTCTTCATAAAACTCTTGAGTGCTTGATTATCTCATGGCAAGGCAAGGACTGAGGCTTTTAATCATGGACTTTCTCAGAGAATTGGTCTCAAATCTGACCTAATCATTTTGAAATTTAAAAACTTATGAAGAAGTTAAATTGAATATGTGTTGTACTCACATTTCAATATCTACGTGTATTTGCCAGCTTCTAGCCCAAATTACAGCCCTACATAATTAGAGTTTTAGGGAAGATACATTCTGAAGAAGAAGAAGAAAAAAAAAAGGAGCTGTGATTTGTTGTATTTCGCAAAGTAAATCGCAGTGAGCGCTGTTTTGTTCATTTTGTTGGAGCTGATTCTTCGCTTTCAAGTGGCTGATGACAAGAGGTGAAGCAACTGTCACAGTGGAAGCCTCAGCTTCAGGGGCTGTGATCGGGAAAGACACTTGGAACCAGGGTCATGTGTTGCCCCTTCTGCTCATCCTAGAGGCTACAGCTCAGGCCTGTGCTTCACATTCTCTCATTGCTTTTTGCACAGATGTATTCTTCATTTACTGAATTTGTTGCCACCTGTTTCAAAAACAGAACTTCTAATTGCCATTCAGTATTTTCTGGAAAAGAGAACTGATCCCTAACTCACTTTCCTTTAATTTTTAAATTGGTAGAAGCACAAAACGAGGTACCATGGAAAGAACTATCCCTGATTACTATATTTAAGTAGCAGGTGGTTTCAAATGTGATCTGTCAAAAATATAAATCTGCTCCTGATCCACATAACCACAGACAGTTACATAAATAGGAGAAAAATATTGTCTCAGGGGAAGTTGGAGAATCATAGAGGTATCACCTCATGTATTTATAAAGGAATTGGAAATTAAGGTGAAAAGGAAAGGGGAAAATAATACTGTAGCTATTTTGACACAAAATATGCCTATATGTCTAGTTTAGAGCAAAAGATAGACATGGTTAATGTCCAAAGAAAAGAAGACTATTAAAGAAAAACTATGTAAGAGCCCCATACAAGGTAAGCCATCAAATCCTTATTTTTTTCTAACATAGAGGCAGTGGCCTATTTGCAATAAAATGAAACACTTCCATAGCATGCCAAGGCATTAGATGAAAATTGTCAGATTTTATAACTGAGAAATACAACATGAAAATTCTAATATCTTCTTAAAGTAAGGAATCATATTCTGTCACTTAAATTATTAACCTTTCCAGTAGAACTCTGCTTCTTGCATAATGGTTATTTCCTAATGTTGGCTATTAGCTAGTGCTTATTATTAGGAATATTTAGTCCATGATGAACTTTTAAAGTCTTCATTATTATAATTTCCTCTTCCGCATTTGACAGTGACACAAGATAATCCCAACAATTAGCAATGCATTTGCCATCTTCCCTCAACTTCTAGCGAGTAGGTTGAAGTTGCTAAATACTTCAAGCTAATATACACACTTATGAGCCACCAATTCACAAGATAATAACTATGTATCTACATTCCTACACTGTACTCTCAAGACCCTGTATAAAAAGATGAGATGATACATGGACTGTCCTTAAAAACAGCATGATAGGACAGAAACACACAGAGTACACTAATAGAAAATACAAGCTAGCTAGACAGTTGTGTGGATACATAGATGTATAGATATATAGAAATGTGTGTACATGTATATAGCGATAGACAGATAGATAGAGATAGAGACCTATAGCACAGTTGTTTAAAATATATTTATATAAATTCATAGGCATTAAATGTACTTTGCTATATCTTTAAAAGACTAGTTTTTTTTTTCTTTTTTTATGCAATAGCACAAATCCTCCATTTTCTAAGGCAGAAAGGAACATTTATAACCTCTGAAGATTTGGGGAGCTGTAACTCTTCTCTAAATTTTTCAGAAATTTTTCAGCAAAAATTACCCTGGGTAAAGTGTTACAGCTCTGATTATACTGGGCTTGTGGAAATTTATCCCCGGTGCTAATTTCCAAGCTATTCTTTTCCACATAAGCAGTAAGTAGTCATTCAACAACTGTCAAAATATTAACATATAAAGGGACTCAAAACGTTCATAATTTATTTCATGATAAAATGCCTCTTTCTCCTCTTCATTTATAGCACGTGTAACATTAACTCTCTATCCTCATTTATATATGAATTTGTTGCTTGTAATAAATGATAAGTGTGAGAAAGCATCATTAATCTGTTAGTGCAGCTAGACCTAAACACAAAAGAGCACCAGGACACTGAGCTGGTAGATAACAGGACTGTAACCAAGCACTTGTGCTGTAACATAAAATTTTTAATTTTCTCTCAGGCCACAGAAATGCTGCCTGCCACCGCCAGTGTCCCTGTTCCATTTGTACGCTTGCACTTCCACGTCTGAAAACAGGTACTGAATTATACATGTGTAGCCACATGGCCATGCTTTCCTTATGAAAGTGTTGACTAATTCAAAGTTAAATGAGACAAAAGATAAAATTTTATTTCATTGCCCTCTTTCTTAAATATCTTAAAAATTTATTGTTCACTGAATTCTTTCAATAATTTTAGGAAGTGATCATTTTAAGCAGATGGGGGATTAGGGTATCCTAAGGAAATGAACACAAGGTCAGACCTCATGCTTATATGAAATTTTGTTTGTTTTTGAGACAGGCTCTTGCTTTGTAGTTCAGGCTGGCCTGGGATTCACTATGCAGCTCATCATAGTATTGAAATAGCAATCCTTTTCCTCAGCCTCTGGAATAATTGAGAGTGTTCTGCAACCTGGTTTTTGTATGAAATTTTATGATTGATATTTGGCATTAATTTTAATGGAAAATATTTTTTTTT
>NDGM011177328.1:0-10600 GCA_002564305.1 Octomys mimax | reverse complement strand
CTTTAGTTCAGCTTGTTCTAAGTAGGTGCTTTAGACCACTGAGCCATCTCGCCAGCCCCATTATCTCTCATTTTTGATAGATCATATTACAGTGATACATGGTTATGCATAATAGCTAAATCTTGCCATAGCCCATAGTCCTTCAAGAGATGACTATATAAAGCAAATGTGGTATTCACACCCCTAGAGCGCCACTCTGTCATACGAAAGATAAACTTCAGTGATTTGTAGGAAAATGGATACACTTTGAATCTATAATGTGAAGTGAAATAAATCAGACATGTTTAAACATCACAGGTTTAGATGAGAGATCCAGAAGAAAACGGAGCAAAATAACAGGATATATAATAAGTAGTATCTCTATGACTCTTCTTTCATTCTGGGGACAAATACCTGAAACTCAAACTAAGGAACCAAACAAAAAATTAAGGAAGGATCTGACCTCACAGATCCTGTACTGGCCCCACCCCTGGGTGAGCTGAGCTGTGGAGTGAGTCAAGTCCAGGTGAGGTGGCACATGCCTGTAATCCCAGTGCTGGAGAGGCTGAAAACAGGAGGAGGACTATGAGTTTGAGCTGTATAATGAGACCCTGCACAAAAACCAAACAAACAAGCAAAACCAAACAATATATATATTTTAAAAAAAGGAGAAAAGTTTACTTAGCTCACAGTTTGTGGAGGTTTCTGTCCATACTCAGCTGGTTCCAAGGCAGATGGCACATGACAAAGGGCAGCAGCTTGTGGTGGCAGAAAACAGCAAAACAGCTAGAGCACCTGGGAGAAGTAGGGGTAACAATTGAATGAGAGAGTAAATCCCTTAAGTTGCATTCAAGATATCTATCCCAGCCTGGGTGTAGTACTCACACCCATAATCCCAGAGGATCATGAATTAATCACAAACTCTTAAGGTCCACCCCATGATTGCATGAGGCTTGGGGGGACAAGTGGACACCAACTATAACAAGGAGAATGTTAAATCAGTTTCAAATAGTTGTATCTCTTGATTCTTTCTTACATTACCCAACAAACACTATGAGCTACTTTACAATACCATAAATTAATATGCCCTATTCCATTTTTGTTTAGTATGTAAAATTTCTTTTTTTTCTTTTTTTGGTTTGTTTGTTTGTTTTCAGTACCAGAAATTGAACTCAGGACCTTGCATTTGCCAGACAAGTGCTTATTCTACTGGACTATCTCCCTGGCTCATAAAATTTCTATCAGAAGAGTAGGGTGATCTATTCTTTTTACTTCTGTTTTAAGACTAATTTAAACCTTAATGCGTCTATACAGAAATTTTATAACATTTTCCAATTTAACTTCTAACCCTGTGGGTCACTAACTGTACATTTTACGTTGCTTATTTTTTAAATTTTCATATTTTATTATCATGAACATTATATGTAACACCATAAATGATTCATATATTTACTACTGAGATTTACTTTACGTATCTTTTTTTTATTTTAGGGAAGGTTCTACAGGGTGTTCAGAGTCTCACTACTAGATCAGAATCCTAGTGATCTGCCTGTTTGCAGCCTCCCAAGAGCTGGGATTGCAAGCATGCACCACCACACCCAATCTCAATTGCCATCTCAGCATGCCCTGGGGGTGGGGCCAGCATGGCAGGCCCAGGGATTGAACCCCCATCTCCTGCTCCTGCTTGCAAGTGCTTTCATCCACTGAGCTATTTGGCCAGCCCTACTTTATATATCATTGATTGATGTTAACCTTTACAAAACTAGTATCCTATTCAAAACTCCATTTATTTGTAATACTTGTTTGGTTTTCTTTTTGGATAGGGGATTGAAATCGAACTCGGAACCTTGCACTTAGCAAGCAGGTGCTATGCTATGAAGATGTCATTCTTTTCTTTCTTTTTTTTGTTTTTATTTATTTATGTATTTGGTATAGGGTTCTTACTATGCAGCTTGGACTCATAGTGATCCTCCTGTTTTCAGTCTCCCCAGCACTGGGATTGCTCAGTCGCAGGCTCAGCATTCCCCAGGGCTAGGGTCAGCGCAGCATGAGGGACCAGGATGGAACCCTGGTCCCTGCGCTTGCCAAAACAGAATGCAGAGCTATCTTGCCAGCCCCTCCCTCCCCTTATTTTTAATATACTTGAATGCTGAGGTGAGAACTCTCATATACCAGGAAATTGCTGATCCACTGAGCTGCACTTCAGCATCTTTTATTCTTGTTGAAATATTTGTTTTGCATTCATCTTCTCAATATCGTTTTGTCTAAGATAGTTCACCTTAAAATGCCCATTGTCAGTGTGACAGTATAGTACTTGCCTGTCATGCCTGAGGCTCTGAGTTTAAATCTCAAGACTGAAAAGAACACAGAAGAACAATAACAAAAGAATGAAACAAAAAAATCCATAGTGTCAAATATGTAGTAAACATTAAATAAATGGAAAAGTGACAGAAATAAAAAAAAGAATGAGTTGTGTAGGAAAAGAAGGATTTCTCAGTATGTACTTTAAATTTATTTAAATTAAATTGGATTGAAATTGGCGATTATGATTATATATTTACTAGACTTTCATATCCAATGTGTGCATCTATACTCTTTGTTTCTCTTAGAGCTAAATATTAAAAGACAAAGATGCTGAAGTGTTTGGGCTTGTTTTTTTAAAATTATGACAGCTGTATAAATAGACATTTATTTATTTGTTTTTTGCAATTCTAGGGATCAAACTTGGGACTGTGCACTTGTCAAGCAGGCATGTATGCTACCAAGCTGTAGTCCCAGCCATCACACATGATTATATTTATTTGTATGATTGCAAATTTATGTCGGGCTTTATTATACCAGATCGCATTTTCTTTTATCAAGGATGCATATACTTTTACCGTAGTGAGCCTTAAATCAAAGAATTTACTTTTCATAGAGTAGTATTATAGATATTTCAATTGCTTTTACCACCAAGGCATTTTACATTCTTATAATCAATATCAAGTTTAAGTTGTGACATCAATTGCTTATTAATTATAAAAACAAATTTTAGCAATGGGCTTCCATTGTTTAAGTTATTGTTCAGTGCATGTTGACTGATGAAACTATGTTAGAGAATTGTTTTTTTTTTTTTGCTTCTGCATATAGAAAGCAAGAGTCTGCATACTTAGGGATGGTGAATAAATATTAATTCTAAACTATATTTAAATGGGAGTTTGAATTATAAGTTTCTGCCTGCTTCATACTGTTTAACAAAATCTGCTTCAAAATATTATTGTGTCTGACATAAGTCAACTTTTCATGAAAAGTACAGTAGGAATCTGAAACAGAAAGTTGGAGTTTTGCTGGATGTGCTGTAGCCACCTTCATCCTGGTGGATGTACATTTACTAATTATCTTCTATACAGCCGATTTTAATGAGGGGTGAGGTTTTGGGACTCCGTCTACCTCACATTCAGCTGTTACTTTACCACCATTTTTGAAGAGCGGTGGCAGCTAAATTGGCTTGGGTCAACCTGATATGCTGGGCTCGCCTGGAAGTGCCTGAGCAATGGCTCAGTATGAAACAGCACAGGAAAAGCTGCAAGGGAGGTGACAATTGGGGGACAAAGTGTTAGCTGTCATTGCCTCTGTTGTTGAAGACAAGTGTCTTTGCCAAAGTTCTTGCACAAATGTGCTGAGGTGTTCTGGAGCACACAAGCCAGGATTTCATAAGAGGAGGCAAGGAAGGAAAATAAAACCCTTTCTTCTGGTGAAGCAAAGCATCCTGTTTTCTCTCAAAAAACCACAAAAGACAATACTCACATACAAACAAGTTTGATAACCCTGAAGTTAATTATTCTTTATATATATATATATATATATATATATATATATTCATACATATATATATATTTGCCTTGTCATAATGTTTCTCAAATTATTGTACCTTATGATATAAAAGTATTTATTCTGCTTGTTTCTTTGCTGTTACTGAAGACATTTCAATCTCCTTGACATTAAGAGCTGGGACTGAGGACTGGTCACAAACCAGGGAAATGAAAAAGAGCCTACCTATCATCTCTCAACTCCAGAAAGGAGGGGATAATTTCAAAATAAAACGTCCAGATTTCCAAAAGAAACACTATCTCACACAGGAGTTCTACGTTCACCAAAGCAGACACTTGTTGAAATGCAGGATGCACTGTGAAGTGCTGACTGTCTTCCCTGTCTTTCTTTTGCGCAGTGAACCAGGCTTGAGGTTGGAGCTCTCTCCCCATCCTGCTTCTCAGTGTTGTGGCTTTGTTTAGGGCCCTGTAAATTCTTCTCTTCCTCTTACTTAAGGACTCACAACTGTCTCCAAAAACTAAGATGGTAAAACTTCATTAGTTATAGCTTAATGAAATATCTAGTGAAATTGAATATTATGACTTTATCATATGTATATGCTGGTTTTACACAATATTTTCCAAAAACATTCATGAATTATTCCTTTTGCTCATTATTACAGTACTGTAGTCAATTCTTAGTAGATTTTTGAATTTTAAAACACTAGCACACAAATGTGGTAGCACATGAGCAGTTCACACATAATTAAATGAAGTGATGTGATACATAGAAATATTTTCATCTTTAGAAACCAGAATAGTATCCCACCAAGTCAGAATAATATTGCTTTATTGAAGGAGACAGAAAATTCCTACTTTTATACATATCTTGATTTTAGCTTGGAGAGAAAATATCACAAATTCCACTTATACTATAGTAAAATAATAAGCTTCTATTGCTTTAAGTTACTGCACTTTTGGTCATTTGTTTTATTACTTTATTGTAGTCCATAATAGAAAAATACAACTTCTAGAACAAAATTGGAAATCAGTATTTAATGAATAAAAGAATTAATTAATGAATCTGCCACACAACTTTGAATAATCCAGTGTCATAAACACAATATAAGGTCTGATGTAATAGAAAATTTTAGTTGTAATTTTCTAAATATTTTATGTCATTTTGTTTAATTTATTGTTGCCTGATATTGCAAATTATAGTTTTATGCAATTATATTCTCTCTTATTATACTTAGTTTGATTTCACTACTATAAATTGTTCTTGTTAAGCACAGAACAAAGCTTGTGTGACTTGCATGGCTGCAGTATTTGACACTAATTTATTACACTTTTATGTATTTCCATGTCACAATACTAAACAATTCAAAGAAAACCATTAATCGCTTATTAGCAGACTTATTAAAATATTCACATTTCATAGCCATTTAATCATTCCTTTATCTTTGAAAGCAATTTGTTGGCCTTTCTCAACTCTCCTATGCTCATATGCCCAAGCTCAGCCCCACTTAAATATAAGTATATGCTTAACACTCTTCCATATATGTTGAGCGGTTTTATTTTTAATTTCATGTTTATTTATCTCATGCACTTTTAGCATTCCTCTCTAAGGACAACACCAGTTCTTGGTGCATTCAATTCTCAAACTTCATAAACATTTTTTTGTAATTTTTTAATTTTCGAGCATCCAATTTTTTATTCTCACATCCAGCTGATAACTGTATTTCATCAATGACCAAACAAAAAATTAGATAAGCAAAGAAAATTGGTTAAATGTCACTTTGTGAGGAAAAAGTGATTATAGTTTAAATTTGTATTATTTGTCATCTTGTCTGTTTAATCTTAGCATCACACAAACTATGTATTTTATATTCTACTAAATCATGCTTCTGATATCATTTTGTTCTCTGGCTATTCTGTGTTGCTATTTAGCTTTCAATTTTGTCTTAGTTGAAAATTATATTAAAATGTTGGAATATTAAATATCAGTTCTTTCTAGAACTTCATGAAAATTTATTTGAGTAATACGATTTATCACTGGTAATTGCGGGTGAGAATAAATATAAATACACTTGACAGTAGCATATATGTTAATAAAACTTGTCTATTCTTTCATTAAAATTTCAGTTGTATTATTTACCACACATTTGAAATTCTAGAATGTGGGTATTACATTCTGGGTCTTGGGATTTGGTTTGTTTTCTTTTTTATTTATTTGTTTATAGTCTGTAAAATAAATAGCTTGGGCTGGTTATTTCTAAATTGCTTTTTTGCCTACCCCTGACATTACAATGTTGTATTGAGAACATTACGCTAGGTCAATATTAGTAAAGCAGAATGAATATAAATGTTCTGCTCATTCCCCATGCAGAGTTTGGAAATCATGAGTAATGAATACTAAACTCACATTTCTTATTTATGTATTTCTTGATCTCATTTTGTGGATATTCCCTTTGCCATAGCCTCTGGGCACATTTACAGGATTTAATAAGAAGAGAGACAATATCTGCAATCTTAATTGTATAGCAGAATGATAAACTCAGAGAGGGAAAGCTTGTCTTGTAAATTTAATTTCCTCTAAGCTTGTTAGGAAGAATATACCAGTGACTATAACAGCTCTCCTCTCCAGTCATCGTATTACATGAACTTTTAAATTCCCGTGTCAATTAGTATTAATACATTGGAAGGCATATTGCCTATTTGAGAAGATGTAGGGTACATACATTGGTTTTACTAAAATACTTCTGTGTGGCTTACATTCACCATAGCCCTATAGGCTCATCTCCAGTAAATGCTTTTTAATAATTTTGGTTTAGAAAATAATCTGATTACCAGTAGCATTTGCATTCAAGAGGACATAATAGATAATTTAATTTCTCATTACTTGAAAAAATTGCCTTGTAGTATAACTAGGTTTACCGCAGGTGGAGCAAAATGTGAAGCATCATGATTGCATTTTAATCTAAGAATAGAAAATTATGTTTTATTTCATAATTATTTTTGGCCATGAGTTTTATGGGATGCCTACAGCATAGCCATCTTTAAGACAAAGTCTGCTTATGATTTAATGACATGTTACTATAAGAAAATAGTTAAAAGATATTTTATTAATTTCATTAATAATTTATATACTTGTAGAAAAAGCAAATGAAGCAATCAAAGCAGATCAGTATCTGAAAAAGGATACAATGAAGACCATGAAACCCAAAGATGCAGTAAGCATATGTAGATAAAATTGTACTATATGGCTTTTATAGAAATGCGTTCATTCAGTTTTTGCTTAAACTCAATACATGAGTAAAATATATTCCTTTTATGGGTTAAATTCGAATCTGAAAAATTACATTGGTTTTCACTGTTAAGAACTAATTGTATGCAACCTGGCAGTCAATTCTAAAACTGAAGCATTAAAGATTCTATATATTATTTTCAATGTCTGTTACTAGATGAATTCCACTACCTTTCCTCTTGAATCAGGTTTCTGTGAAATTTTCACCAGTATAAGTGATGCTTTGCAAGTTTCTGGTTCCTGGTTTCAAGAGATTTGGCAATTCCATTTTCATTTCTGGAAAAATTCATTCTTAGAAGGCTGAGCCTACCATTTACATTTCATTTTCTGACTATGTGGCACATTTAATGAGGATCCACGTTCTCTGAGGGAGAAATCTAACTAGTAACAGTCTTCACACCACACCTACCAAGTTCTGGGCCTGTGGATAAAGCTGCCACAGAACCTAGTGAGTAGCTCGGGCTTCCACTACAAGAACAGTGAAATTTCACCAACGTGTGCACCAGGAGGACTGCCTAGTTGGGCCATGCTCTAATTCCAGGCTCTCCAAGGTATTTGATACAATTAACTAGATGCTGTTCAAAGCCACTAGGTAAAGCAGAAATAGATAAATTCAACAGAAATAGTCTCCAAAGTCCACATTCACTTTAAAGCAAAACCAAGATAACTGTACTAAAAATAATATAAGGAAAATACGAAAAGAGCTATTATTATTTATCAAATGAGAACAGTATAGGCAGAATCAATATAAATTCCACAAAACATAAATTACAAAAGTAGGGCTATTTTATCATAATAAAACAGAAAGTACTTCTTAAAGTACTCTTACACATACATAGAACTGAAAAGTGAAAAAGCATGTAATTATATATGTTATAGTTAATAAAATAAGACTGATATTTCAATATAAGTTACATTTGAAAATAAAATAAAGAAACTACAGTATCCCAAGAGATATTAATAGATGTTAGCCACCTATTGATGTCTAGGTTTATTTCATGAAATGTAATATCAGATGACATGTACAACTTATTAAGCAAAGACTGTAAGTTAAGATACCTGACACTGCCTGGGAGATTAGTTAGTTAACTTGTAGTCAACCTCCAGGCTGCTCCCTCCCAGTCATATCGAATGCACATAGCTCCTACGCAAACCTTGTCTCAGCTCTCACTGTGTTATCAAGCTGTTCAAAAACCTTCTCTATTCTCCTCTGGCTGAAAAATAAAAATCATATACTTTGTTGCCTTATATTTTCATTTGCATATTTCCCCCTTAAGCTGTTCTAAATGAAATACTTTATATTTAATTCTTTTCTCTTATTGTAGAATGAACTATCTGTCTCTCTCTGTCTCTGTCTGTCTGTCTGTCTGTCTGTCCATCTCTCTCTTCCTCTCTTTCTCTGTCTCTGTCACACACACACACACACACACACATATCACACACAGTATGCAATATTGGAACTGTTCTGTGTATGTCCTTTACAATAACTTCCATTGCTCTGGTTCAGTTCTGCTAAAAAAAAAACATGAAAAGTAAGTAAAATGGGACCTACTCAGGAGTATTTTCATGTAGGAGTACTTACATCTTACCAAATAGTTTTGCGGTTTACCCTATATGCTTAGAGTAGAAAAAAATGATTTCATTAGATTTTAGACCTCTGGTGTAAGGCTCTGAATCGTGTATATATGTCACAGCCCTGGTTTCATGAGGTTTCCCTTTGCCTATTATGTGGAAGGTTAAAGGGCAAGTGTGAAGTGTGAACTCTCAGAAAGCCACACAACTTTCACAGGGCACTTGCTATGAGTACAAATTTCACTGTTTGATGTTGTTTTTCAGGAAGTCAAGCTGTCCCAATTCAAAACCATTTTTGCTCAAGTTCATTCTTTCCTTAGCAATACTGTGTCCAGAATTGTTCAGAACTGTATTCACTTGCTTCGTTTCTTGTGTGTCTGATGTGTCTCGGTATTCTTAGTCTCTGCTTTATTTCTTTCCTTTGGTATCTCTCTCTCTCTCTCTTTTTTTTTTGGACCTAATTTAGTAGTGTGTATCTTCAAAGCTTCTAAAACGAGAGACCTGTATAGGGGGAAAAATGCCCTTATCTGGTTTGCCAAAGAAAAAGTATAGAAGTTTGAAGAAGAGAGTGGGGCACCAATTAAGCAAATAACTGAAATAAACAGTCTTGGAAGTAATAAAGTCATTAGAAATGTAAGTGACAGTACTAGTGAATGCTTCTGAAACATGGTAGTCACTAGGCAAGCACAATCAGGGTTCTTAAAGAAATCAGGTATGTCTCAAGAATCTATATATGTAACCAAGAAATCTACTACCTATCAGGTTGAAACATATTTAATGGTTTGCATAAAAATATGAGTGTATTTTATGGTAGACTATCAGAGAAAAAGGTAAGCCTATATTAAACAAATATCTAATAATTATGAATTCTGTAAAAGCACTGAGAATGAAGTTAGAGAAAATAAATTTCAACAATAAAGTAATTATTTATCTTTTGTATTTGGTTGGAAATTTGTGCACTCTCCAAGTTTCAAGTGGCAAAACCCAATCCTAAATTTTTTAAAGAGGTGAGGCCCTTGGAAGGTTATTAAGTCATGAATGAGATTAACAACATTAAAAAAAAAATGGTCTTCAGGTACTTGCTTGACTCTTCTACCACGTGCAAGCACAGTCCTCTATGCCACCCCTGGACGAGCAACAGGACCCTCACCATGCTCTAAACCTTTCTATGCCCTGATCTAGCAATCCCCATCTCCATAACTGAGAGAAATTAATTTCTGTTGCTTAGAAGCAGCATAGTTTATGGTAATTCATTCGGGATCTTGGGTGGACTGCGAAGCTACTGGGCTGCTTTCCGAACGATGATTACACATTTCCACTAATGTAAAGTGATGAGAACTTACTGTCACTCAGTTCCAGAGGGTCAGAACTCTGGGGACAGCTTGACTGGGTGCTATACTGAGGGAAACATGATTTCTCATTTACACTTTCATCTGTGATTCAGAACTTCCAAGCTAACAAAGCTACTGACAGAACTCATTTCTTTCCTGCTGCAGAATCAATGAGACCTGCCTCTTCAAGGCCTGCCTACAATAAGATTTTTAACCTACAAACTCTCTTTTGCAAAGCTTATCTAAGAACCAGATAACCCACCTTTCAATTAATTTAAAATCAATAATTAAGATGTTTAAACTTATACATAAAATTTCTTCAAGTTTTTTGTATAACAAAAGTATGAGTAACATTCCTTTATTTAGGGATATTGTGTGTCCACATAAATCAAGGTAAGATCCCATCTCTATTTATGATAAATATATTGTAAAATGGTACTTAAGAGAGACAATAAATCATTAAAGACATCTTGGAAATCTTGCTTCATCTCTTTAAAATTTGAAGTGAATATGGATCACATTAATCTCTGAAAATCACTTATCCAGTATCAATTTAAGAAATTTGTTCATTATAATAGTGACATAAATCAAATATTTGGCTTTTCTCACTCAGCATCATTCTC
>NDGM011177326.1:0-22777 GCA_002564305.1 Octomys mimax | reverse complement strand
TGTGCTTTAGTTCAGCTTGTTCAAGTAGGTGCTTTAGACCACTGAGCCATCTCGCCAGCCCCTGTATGCATATTTTAATAATTATACTTTCTTAATGAACAATAATTATAATTAGGAAAGAAGAAATAAATGACTTCAAATAGTGACTGCTACTTGAAACTGATAAGAATACATAAAAATACATGAAAGTTAATTTTTTTATTTTCATATGTTTTAAAATAATTATAAGAGAATAAAACACATTTGGGAACTCATCTCAATTAGATGTCTTATTCCTCAGGGGAATATGGTAATTTAGAAAGCAGAGGTCTCTTATAAACAGAAAAAAATTTACATGATTTATTAATTCCCATTATTTTAAGATTAAAAAAAACTAGATCTTTGTGATCTCCAGTTCACTGGGGTACGAAGGTGTTGTAACACAAAGCAATGATGTTTCCAAGAATACTGACTATGAGCAGGTTTGAATGGTGAAGTTGGATGATCAACTCTTTTTTTTTAACACAACCAAAAATATACTATCTGGAAAATCCGTGAACCTTGCAGGCCATTCTTTAAAATCAAATGAATAAGTTTTCTCCTTTTGAATTAGGTGTGTAAATGTGAAACTTATGTATTTCTGTATGCATTTTATTTTCTGTAATGTTATGACAGAAGACCTCGTAAGAGGCAGGCTCATCGGTTTAAAATAAAGCAACAATCCAGAGGTACAAAAATGGCTCAACATTTTAAATTCTTATCAACCAACAATATATCTCCTTCAGAAATAAAAAATAGCACTTTATAAAAGTGTTGCTAGTGAAACCATAAATAACCCTTGCCCTATCTTAGAGTCTAGAAATATGAGCAGATGCAAAAAATAATTAGCTTGCGATTTTGAGAACTGTGTGTCTGCCTAATTCCCCCACATGAAATACCACAATTAAGCTTTCAACACCCATATTCTGAGTTCACTTTTTGTTCAATTAAAAATCCCCACAGTCTTCCCAACTTATTATTATTATTATTATTATTATTATTATTATTATTATTGCCAGCTTAGCCCATCCTGGGGATGGGGCTGGCCCAGCATGTGCTGCTATTTTTTTTTTTCACTCTAACAGAATAATGTCTTTCAAAAAATGTAAATGACTCCCAGTTCAAAAGCTCTTTACTTCCGTGCTAATATCCATATATTCAAGGATAAAATCTTTTAAGGTCTATAATACCTTTCTTGTGTCATCTCTACCATAACCTTTTCAGCAGCAGTTCACCGTACTTGTCACTTCAAGCTATACTGGACTTGCTTCTCACTTTAGAATCTTTACACAAATTGTTCTCTTAGTCTGGAGAACTCTTAACTTATTTTTCCAGTCTCAGTGTAAATGTCACTTTCCTCCAGCAAGTTTCTGACCTTCAATCTGGTATAAAATTTTTTCATAGATCCTCCTGTAGCATCCTGAGGTTTTCGAGCTTAACAGTCCAAGTTCCTGTTTGCCGCCTGTCTCCCTTCCAGCTCCATCCTATGAATGCCAGAGTCCCATAGGTTTCACCTATTACTGCTCCCCTTGCTTCGGGTGCATTACATGACCTATAGTAGGCATTTAATTTCTTTCTAATCATGAAGAGTTTTCATAGTTTCTCTTAGAGCTGCATGAAAATACTGTGACAAAATGAAGTCTCAGTTTTGAGGAGGATTGCTGTAATAGCCTGTGCAAGAATACCCTCTAGTGATTTTGAAACACCAATTTTGAGTGAAATACTGAATTTTACATTTCTTTTATGTGATGATCTTATTTTTTCAATGTCTATGCTACTTTTTTATCTTTTTGGCAATAAGTGCAAATAATATTTAATGTTCATAAATATTACTCTTCCTACTCAAGATATTCAGGCAATTATATTTTCTTTTCTTCATTCGCTCTACCATTCAAATATTTCTTTATTGTTTTAATGAGCCTTTTAAATGCGTTTCCTTTATTGTACTTAACGACAGATCTTTTCTGAAATTACACATAATATAAATAATAAATGAAAAACAGTTGTAAATTATTTTAGTAATGCCATCTTGCATAATTTACAATATTCATTAGAAGATATCCCTTAAGCTAAGTATAGAAACAAAAAGGGTAACAGACCTCTCAGTGTTTTAAATGCTATTATAGTGTATTGTGAATATAATATTGGTGTCATATAATATTTGTATAAAATAATATAATTTAATATTTACTCAATATAGTTTTTATACAAAATAGTACTTATCACAAAGTCACACATTAACAATTGTGAAGAAAAATTAAGTCTAATTAAACCATTAAAATCTATGTCACCATAAAAGGAATAAAAATTAGAGAACAATTTTTGCAATAATACTACTGCTGTTCAAACACCATGAGAAATTTCCAATGATTAAATGATTGTGACAGTCAATACATGATTTAACTTTAGAAACCATAAGAAAGTAAATTGATAGGAAAAGCAATATAAGGGGAAGAAAGCTGTTGATTATAAAGACAAAAGTAAAATTTGTAAAGATCAGGGAAAATATTTCAGCAAATTTTCCTGAGGCAAATCACTAGACTGCTCTAACACAAACAAAAAATCCTAGAGTGGAACAGCACCAGACCACGTGAGCTCTCCAAGCATCTTTCTTCCTTTAGCTCGGTCAAAGGCACCGGCACTAATCAGCTGTAAAATAAGCGAAGTAAAAACGATTGAGCACAAAATGTTACTTTGCTGGTGAAAATTCTATATTGCAATCCACCTTCCATGCTAAACAGATGTCCTGTTTATCGAACTTTCCTGTCCCGCATTTGCATTACCAAAGCATGTATGAGACACACAGAGCAGACTACAGTTGGGCTTTGCTCTAGAGGAGCTGGTGAATATGAAAGTAGGTGGAAGCAGGATTTCTCACCCTGCGATATTCATAAAAATCACCTGGAGATCTTGTTAAGAAATAAATTCAGATTCAGATTCTATGTCAAGGAGGGGCCCAAAGTTTTTCATTCATAATAAGTTCCTATGTGACCCATGCATTCCTGGTCCACAGAGAAAACTCCAAAATAGCACTGTTTGACAGAAGGGTAAAGTGAGACACATACGTGACACTGAACTTCTCAGGAACTGCATTATAACAGTAAATAAAAAGGAGTAGATAAACTTAATATATAAAATACATTTTATTTAATTTGCTAAATGAAAATACTGTTTTGACATGGAATTGTTATAAAATTAATGAGATTATTTTAGATTCTTCTTTATACATTTCTATTTGAAGATTACATATTTACCAGAATACACGGTATACTTAAATTTCATAAAATGGAGAATTGGAAAAGTAAGTTCATTTCTGTAGTTTTTCCAAACACTTTAATTATGTCGGTTTGCTTGAGACAGGATCTCACTATGAAATTTAGCATGGCCTTGAACTTAGGCTGGCCTGGACTGCCATGAAATCCTCCTGCCTCAGCCTCCGAAGTGCAGGGTTTTTCCGCATGTGGCAGCATGCCCAGACAATTTAAGTATCTTTTTCATAATTGAAATGTGTTGTAGTTTTACAAAATTTAATTAAAATAAATTTAAAAATTAGTACCTAATTTGTCATATTTCATATGTTCAGATGTCCTATAAAATGAATGCCTACCAGATTATGTAATACAATCAGGATTAGAATGCTATGATGAGACAGTTTAGAGTAAGTTTCAGAAAACAACCAGTTTCTCCTTCAGTAAATGTCATTTGTGGTTCTAGATGCTAGATATTTCCCTGAATTTTTTCTTGAGATACAGTAGAAGAAAATTAATTTTAAGAACATAAAAATGCTTTATGAAACCCAAGAGCAGGAATTCAGCTGTCTCTCAGCGGTGACACATGGAAATGCAAAAGCATGGGAAACACACATTTAGTCACTTGCTCTGCACTTCAAGAGAGCTCCTTCTCCTCTTTACGCCCCGCAGGACAACATCTGTCTCGTCTCGTCCTCCGCATCATCTGTGAAGGATGCTCATCTCCGAACTCCTCTGGTTACTGATTATTTACATATTTTCCTTCACTGCCAAGATCAACCTTCTTTCACTTTTCTACAGTGCTAGTCCTGGGGCCTGTGAGTTACATCCCTCAGATTTACTTGTCTAGTCACAGCAGATTTTTGTTCAGATTCTGAAGAGAAAGAGAAGGCAGGAAGATAAACAATTTTTATTTCTATTCCTGTATTATCACTTTAATATTGGAAGACAACTCCAGCACATTTTTCGGGCTTTTGCTCGCACCTTTTTGATAGTGCACACCCCAGACTGCTAGACCCACATCCGCACTTGAAGAAACAAAAATATGCATCCTTTTGAGATGTATGAGGGCTCTGGGCTCCAAGACCCCGGTAACTTCTCCTCACTTCTGCCTATATGGGAAGGTTAAGTGAGGGATTTTTATGGCTGATGGATTCCTGCTAGTTCCTAAGACAAGCATTAGCTCAGCTCTCAAACTATACCATCTAGTTTGTCCGGGTGACCATATCTGTCTTACCACAGGATTCTGGTTCTTCATTTTTCATTTTTCTAATGTCTAGGTCATTAATATATTATAACACATCTCCTCCTCAATACATGAATGAAATGATTTCTCTATTCCCCACCTTCCTGGACTGTTGCTTTTGGTACAGAGCCAAACTTATTACAACCTTGCATGGTGGTGACATCTATAATCCCATGCTCAGCAGCTGAGGCAGAAAAATTGGTGTGAATTTGAGGCCAACCTTGAATGCATACTGATTTTGGGACCAGCTTGAACTACATAGCTAAAATAAGAAACCCTTTACTTCCAGTTTCAGGCAAAAGGAGAAAAAATCGTATTAGTCTATTTTAGATTTTCATTCTTAATATAATCAGCTACAAGAAAGAAAACTGAGGGGTCTGCACTCATGCAGCCATTTATGGGGTCATCATGGTCACAAGTCAGCAAGGTGCATGTGTAATTTCAGAACCAAAGATGAAGAGTGGCTCTTAGGCTGTCTTCCCTTACCTCTCCCCAGGTTAACAAGGACCTTGCCCTGTTTTTCTGTGTTGTTGTTTTGTTTTTTTTTTTCCCCTGCGTGTCAACCCTCCCCAGTCAGGGACTGTTGCATCTGCACACCACCTATGTAAACTCCGCCCCTGCTCAAGTCCATAAAAGCACCAGCCTCTGTCTGCACCTTGAGGGTCTCAGGCTTTTCCTTTGGGCAACCCAGCAATACATAAAATAAATAAAGTACCTTTCCTCTCTTCTCTTTTGTGCCAGAGGAAAAACCCTTACAAAAACAACTTCAGTTATTTTTTTAAAAAATAGATATTAGCTACTAGAATTGTTCTACATATTGTGGCTTATAGGAGAAATAGTTCTTCATGATGGAAAAATGACCAACTTTGAAAATATTTTTAAAAATTTCTACCAAAAGAATAATTATATATTTAAAAGCTCCATATGTATCAACATTATTTAGATAACCTTGTTTCACTTGGCCAAGCTACCAGTCAATTAACCAAATCTTAGCAAATTTTGCCTACTGATGTACTTTGCAATGGAATTTTTTTTGACTTTTATTTTCCCTATATCATCTAATTCTTTTAAAAAATCCATATGGGCTGTTCTCTGATAGCATGGAGTCATGGTATCATGGTTTTCATGTAAATAAAATGTCATTCATCTCCTTGTGATGCTCATTTTCAATCTTCTTAAAAGACTTTAAACCTGAATTATCTCTGCTTCTTTTCCTTAAATTTTCACTTGAATTCACTAATTTCAGGAATTCTACCTCAAATCTGTGCAGAATTGTTCTTCTAAATGCCAACACCGATTTCTCTCTGGTTGACGTCTCGGTCCCTCTTACTTGAGCCACACGGCATCAAGTGTAGGGTTGATCGTGCTTGTAATCACTGTTCTCACTCAGTGTAGAGACCGCTGTGTTCTCCTGCTCTTCTTTTTCTTCCAACTATCACCTTGGTCTCCTTGGTATCTAAGTACTGGAATGCCCCAGAATTTAGTACTTGGCCTGCTTCCCCCCTGCCCCCCGCACTCATAATCTCATGAGTTCTCCTAGCATTAAATAGGCTGACAAGTCCCAAATCTGAACCTTTAGCCAAGAATTCATCACTGAATTCTGGACTGTTATAGCCAGATTATGATAACTTCACTGGAAGGTTTTTGCAGCCATAGAAAACTTGCAACATTATGCAAATAAAACAAAATTTTGCAAAACATAAGTGACAGAATAAAATGCTTAAAAAGTATTTTCCCTGCTCTATTTCCTACTCTATCTGTGGCCTTTTCCTCATGGTGATATTCTAGTAATAAATACCAACTAACATTTTAATGCCTGGCCTGAAATCTCACAGCCTGCATTTCTCTTTATCATCTATACTTTATATTTAAACTAAACAAATCCTGTAAATTCTACTATTAAATTATATACAGAAACTGACCACTGTTTTTCACTACTTAAATTTCTGCTATCCTAATTCAAACAACATGAATGTTTAGATATATGGTATTAGTTTAATAGCTGTTAAATTAATGTCTCTGTATCATTGTTTGGACACATAATGTCTTTTCTCAAGCATAGCAGATGTGTGTTTTATTTTTTATAAACACACAATGATGTCTGGTGTACATACTGATACAATTATGATTATCATTTCACCTATGAAGTTATCACAGAGGATCTCAGTTTACCCACGAGAAATATGGATCACTGTAAGGTGAAGTAAATTGATCCAGACTCCACAGTTTATTGAGTCAGAGGTGGATCAAAGCCTGATGCCTCCAGCGCCACTATCTGTCCTGTGAATGATTCTGATTCATTATAGCCAGTATTCTGTCACATGGATGATGTCAGCTGTGAAATTTTGAGCAGCTACAGCCCTCCAATGAATATGCTATTTATGAAGAATAGCAGGTAACTTCGTAGTTTAAAGTTCCTGTAGTGAGTTGACAAATGGGTGCCTTTGGCAACACATCCTCCTGCCCCTTTCCTTGCAATCAATTCCCACTACACTACCTCTGATGACCTTAAAGTGTATAAAATACATTCAGTTTCAAGGCCTTTGAGCTCGCTATTTCTTCTGCCTGGAATTCCTTTTCCCAAATGTTCATTCAGCCTGTTCATTCTTCTCCATCTTGCCTACATTGGATGGTCATGCTCCCTGGGAAGCTGGCTCTTATTATTATAATCTAAATCCAAATTCTCTAGTATCAACACTCTGTTGTAGTTCATTCACTTGCTTGTTTTCATTTTAGGAATTTGGATGCAATGTTCATAGAGATTTTGCTCAGTTGTGTTTCTATGTCAATAGTGCAGGACAAATACTGTTTGGTTTATTGAATGAAGAAATAAAAAGTAATAAATAAATTTAGATTTATTGAGTTGACAATGGAAATTTAAAAATAGCAAGTCCTAGTTTGTATCTGTGGGTGGCTTCCATCTTCAGGTTTTATTCTTTGATTTCTGGGGAACTCATCAAAAGAGATTTAATGATATTTTCTTTTTTAAGGGCTCCATTTTTAATATACAAATTACAATTTCTACAGTAAAACATTGGTTCACAAAAACTTTCCTTTTCCCCACAACCACAAATGCAGCCATTTTTCCCCAAATCATAAAACAAATCAAGTTGGTAAACCAAGGTACCACTGTTTATTAAAGGTAAGCTCCATTTAAATCAAATTACTGCTATGTATTTTATAACTACTGGAATTTCAGCGAACTGATAGAGAAAAATAGGATTTGGTATAACTGGGTTTCTACGTGCTTTGTTCACAGGCTATAATCACTGTTTGCTAAATTAATGTAAGTGAAACTGTCATGAAATCTTGAAAGAGCTTGCTTTCCCTTGTGAAACTGGTCACATTCCCTCTGAAATGTCACATTTACTTTATTCCTTCTGCGCCGTACCTTCTGCGATGACGGGCCACATCCGGTGTGTGCTGTAGAGTTCTACACAACCATGGATGATCCTCACCAGCGTATGACGTGGTGATCAAGTCGGAGCTTTCAGCTCATGGTCAGCCAATCCCACTGATTTTACCCCCCAAAGAAGAAGCAGTACAGAAAACAGGCAGGCGAAGAACAGCAGCTCATCTGGCAGGTAGGAAGAAATGCAACAGAGAGAGAGAGAGAGAGAGACAGATCCCAAAAGAAGCAAAGACTGTTTATCTATGGACACAAAACATGGGAGATGTAAAGTGGAAATGGGGAGTGAAAAGATGTGGAAAGAACATTGAGAAGGAAAGGCAGAGCAGTAGGAAGTGCGTGCGTTGCTCTAGGTTGTAGAGAAGATTTATTCAAAACTTAAAAAGCAGTATACCTGGTTCACAAATAGGGCAGATATGCCTTTAACTTTTAGAAATGAGTTTCTTTAAATGATGAGATTCTGGTTGGGAAGCTATGTGCTTTAAGCAAATACTTTGAACTAAAAATATGTTTTTACACCTGGATGTACTCATATCATCTTACTGTGTAAGTAGTGGGTGAGATATCAGCACTTTAAAACTTCACTCACAAATTAGAAGACATAGACGGAAGTACCAGAGATCAGAAAAATGACAAAAGGAAGAATGGCCAGAAAATAAGCAAAGAGGACACTATACCTGTAGTCTCAGAATTTGGAAATGAGACATATTGGAATTCAAGATTTTATATAAATCAAACAGGGGCACAAATCTTTTTTTTTTTTTTTTTTTTGGTTAAGGATCATAGAGTTTATTTAGGTGAAAATAGCAGAGGAAGTTGATCATACTCAAAGCCTTTAGTTGTCCTTGTATCTTTAAAGTAAGAGCCTTTTAACCAAAAGAGATCTCAAAATCAGCCCTCAGACTTGTCCTCAGTTGCCTGGGAAAATGCTCTCTGTTGTCCACTGAGGTTTGTTTCCAATAAAAAAACAGTTTCAAGTCATTTAGCTCTTATCATAATTATAGAATATGCTACTATGTGTATTATACAAAAACCTAAAAATAAACACTTTTAGCAAATCAAAATTAGAAAACTACATAGCAATAATTATGGCTGGAGAATGACATTATATTCCTTTAATACATGGCGTGAGTGTGACTTCTAATTTCCACCTATTATCCACATATGGATGAAAATAAATCGGACATCTTGATATTAAAAAAGTCACTTTGTTCCTATCATTGCTTCTTTAATAAGCCAATATAACTAACCTAGCTGGTATGAATAAACTTGCTTAATGTTTTCAGAAGTTTACAGCTACAATTTAAGGGCCAGAATAACACCACATTTATAGTTTTCCTTACAGCTAACAGATGCGCAATCACGCCAGAGTTGTATATTTTTTTACTTTAACTAGTAGTAAATTTAGTTCTTTCTCTTCTTTAAAACACAAAACAAAATAAAATCCCTTACCAAATTTTCTTGCAGCTTCAAGAATAATGTTCTGTAGTTCCCATAGTGTGCGTTTTCTGTCACTACTAAGGAACTTAGAATAAAACAAAGCAGAGCTAGACAGGTGCAAACTTGACACTTCTGAGAGTGAATAGGATTTGCTTGGCATATGATCTCTGTCTTCTCTATGGATTTGAGGAGAGTACAGAAATCTAATTCTGGAGATAAGTATAAAATTTTCTAAGCTTTTATATAATACTATACATGTAAAGCAACCACCCATTCACTGAAATAAAAAGGGGTTCACAACTGAATTACCTAAGATGCAGTTGTCCATTTTCATAGAGGCTTTTATGGTATAAAAATGTAAAAATACAGCAATCTTTTATAAAGTAACTGAGTGCATTATTCATTCTGTTGATAGGACATTTTTGACATTTGTTGGTGTACAAGATCTATGAAAATATGTCTACAAGTTGGAGGCCATAAAAATGGCACAATAAAGAAGCGGCAAGAACAAAATGTAATTTTTAACGTGTATAAAAAATTTAAAAGCCATTTTCTTCTGAATTTTGTCTTTTTACTATAGTTTTAGTGAAAAATATGAACATAAAGATGGCAAAAATTATATAAAAATTTTTCCCAGTTCAATGTTATACTTGAGAGTTTAGGCACTAAAAAAAGTAAAACTGTTTGGGAGATATTTTTCAAAACTTTTTAAATAATTACACATAATCATTATGTCTATCACTAATTGAGCTTTTCCTGTCAAATTATGTCAGACATTTTTCCAGAAATTTTTTGCAAAACATACTTTCAGTATTTTGAGAGTTGTCATATTAAGAAATAAGCATCCCAAAAGACCACTTTTCTACTTTAAACCTTGGACAGTAATATGGCAACATTAAAGGCTCTTAAAGAAAACTCTCATATCTATCAGCCAAAACATAGTATATTTGATCTCAATTTTAGTAATTCTTAAGTTAGCTCTTATGAACTTAGTGTTTATATTAATACATGATAGAATTTATCCAGCTATACAATGTTTTCCTCCCATTCTCAATGCCTTGAACGTCTCCAAATACTGGTCCAGCTGGAAATATGAATGATTTTTCTTGCAGATGCAGAGTAGTAAAACCTTTAGCTTGTTTCAATAATTCACAGCAAGCACCTGAATTATCCTGCAAGATGATTTTATTTTTGGTAGCTGATCATAGGCATAATGAGAGTTTCATTTTATTTTAGCAGAGCAATTACAGGTCTGTATGCAATGCTCAGGAATAATATCTACTCTCAAAGTTTGTACTTAGTAATTAAATGCTTCTAGGTATCATTTATGATAAGGACTAAGTGTCTCAGTCATCAAACATCTAAGGATTTTACGATGTCAAGATGTAAATTATATATTTTAGAAAACAGTTTAATTTATAAATGAGAATATAAACTCAGATTTTTTTTTCAGAATCATGGATGGAACTCAGGCCCTTGAGCTTGCCTGGTAAGTGCTTATTCTACTGAGCCATCTCCCTAGCCCTCAGATTTTTTAAAATATGAAGGTTAAAAGACATTCTTTTAAAACCTACAGAGGGGCTGGGAAGATAGCGCAGTAGAATAATCACTTGCCTAGCAAGTGCAAGGTCCTGAGTTCAATTCCCAGTACAAAAAAAAACCCCAAAATAAATAAAATAAATAAAAAATAAAAAATAAAACAACCTACAGAAAATGGAGACATCAGCCTGTTTTTATTTATCTGCTCTATTAGATAAGTCATTTCTGCAAGAAAAAGATTAACATTCAGAAATTTAATTTAATATTATTTTGCACAATGCATCCATTTTGTTTAGTTTTGAAAAAAATACTATAATAGTATAGTATTTTAAATTAGAACTTCTATTGCTCCATAGATTTACCATACATGCTTCTCAAATATGTATGCTAATTAACTAAAACCTTTTGCATTGTTTGTGTACATTTTCAATAATGAAAGGGTGGTAAGAGAACTTTACTTTCTCTAAAAAATAAACAAAACTATTGCATATGCATGCAGAGAAATGCTTGTATGCAACTTTGTTGATAGGACATATATCTTCACAAGAAGAATGGGAATATTTAGGGAGAGTGATCTTGGTGCATTTAAAACAGTAAAGATACAGAATCCTTAACTGGAATGCACCTATACTTGAAAATACTGTCACTTTTGCTGTCAAGGCGTTTCATTAATAAACTTAGTCATAGATCATTTCTACTTAACATACGTAAGCTTAAAATATGTTTATTAAGAGACAACTCTCCCACAATTAAATTTTTATAAGATATACTATTATAATGCAGTTTTTCTTAGATATTAACTATTTTCTTCATGCTAATATGTGTGACTAACCTGCAATGTCCCAAATACTCTAGGTTTTCTTTCTTTCTTTCTTTTTTTTTTTTTTTTTTGCGGAACCGGGGATTGAACTCAGGCCATTGTGCTTGCCAGAGAAGCGCTTATTCCACTGAGCCACCTCCCAGGCCATATTCTAGTATTAGTAACAACAAAGTTAACTATAACTATTAGTATTGCACCTCAAGGCCAGGACAATTTCATACTTAAGAATCCAAACTTTGAAGGGCCAGTGAGGCAGCTTAGCAGACTAAGTACCTGCTTAGGTAAGCACAGGGACTGGGGATCCCTGGTAGCCCATGCCACACCAGCCCTGCCCCAGGGTGCATAGTCAGCAATCACGTCTGAGTATGGTGGTGCAGGCCTATAATCCCAGCACTGAAGAGGCTGAAAACATTAGGATCACTGTGAGTCCAAGCTGTGTAGTTAGACCCTGTACCAAATAAATAACAATAACAACAACAACAATAATAATAAATCCTAAGGAATCATTTAGTTTTTCTGGAAAAAGCAAAATTTTAAAGGTTAATAAAAATGTAATGTAACATACAATGCAAAAAAAATATATAATGTGTCTATGTAATTACAGAATTTGTACCTACATATATTTTACTAGTTTCTGTATCATGCTACTGATGAATACACATATATGTTGTATTTCATCTAAATAGTAAGACTGTTGAAAATTTTAATTCATTTTCAAGTAGTACTGTAGAGACCATAAATTCAAATTATTTTTAAATTTATTTTTAAACAAACTTTGTAAGTTTTCCTTCGGTGTCTTGTCTTTTTTTTTTTTTTCAATTCCATACACATATTTATAGTAATTTGATTCTTGCTTATAGGAATAATGGAATTCTTATAATTCTTGTCAGAAGAAAAATGTCAGATTCCTGACAGTTCTCTTATATTTCCTTTATGCCTAATCCATTAAAGATTCATGAGCTCCTTTTTTATTGTATACTTAAGTGACACGTATATTTAGAAAATAAATCTGTATAACTAATTTTAGCAATGCCATATAAAACATGATTTATAACCAAAACAAACTTAGAGGTAAATGAGATTTTTGCATTTAGGGACAGAACCCAGGAGATTCACTTGCAAAAAATGTCAATATCAGGAGTTTCTTGTTTTATACAAACAAATACAAATGTTCTTAACCCATGTGCTTGATGTCACGGTTTATAAAGTACAGACTATGAAGGTATGCAGCACTGTTCCATCCACAAACATACATTTCAGTATCTATTTCTTTATTTTATTTATTCTTCATCGGGCCTGTAAGTTGAAGTCAGATGGAGCATACATGGAAAAATCAAGGGAAGAAGCACGAGGACAGAGCACAATTTCTCATTGTGGACTCCGTCATACATAATGCTATGAATAATTCATCTACCTTCAAAGAAAAAAGATTTCAAAAGTAAAAAAAAAAAAAAAAACAACTTAGAAATGAAAAATTGATACCTAAGAATCTTTTTTTTGACTTTTTGAAGATAGTAATATAATATGTCCCTCAAAAATCAAATATCATTTTCCAAGTTGAAATTTTTGTTGACTTTACAGATATTTCAGCATCCCCAGATGAAGGGAACCCTACTGGCCTAGTCTTTTCATCCTACAGTTATTAAGGACCGTATATAATTTAGTCTGTAATCATGACTATCTCTGTGTAAGAGAAAAGGCCACAGGTGCTGCTCCAGAGGGCTTTGAGTGCTCAAAAGAAGCAAGACCTTGAAGTGCAGGACTCCTGGGTGGCCTTATTCCAGACCTGGCATAAGCGGAACCTCAGTGGCTTCATTTACAGGTGGGTTTTGGGCTATTACCAGCCAGTCAGGTTCGTATGCTCTGGTTAGTTTTCTTGCCACTGACAATCCAAGAGAGGTCACTTAGGGAGAATGATGTATTCACAGCTAGCTGCCATGGACACAGGGAGCCTCCTTTGTCCCAAGTGATATTACTGTGCCCATGGGTACAAGGGTCTCACAGCAAGCACAAGAAGGGACTAGAATATGATAAGACAATATACATCCCACAGCTTGATTTACCACACCGCCATCTTCTTCCACTTGCTATCTCCTTCCTTCAGAAAGGAAATTGGTCTCCCAGCCTCCTATCACTAATAATTTCATGTTACTTTTGTTTATTCATGGGACCAAGTTTGGAGAAGGCATTTAGTTCTCAAATTTAAAAATAGGATAACTTTGAAATTTCTGTTGTGTTTTCCTGGTTACAGAGGCACAGGAAGTCAGACAGAAAAGTAAATCTCAGTAAAGGTAGACTGAGTTAGGAACACAGTTTCACTGATGAATGGTATCAAGTCATAGTAAGAAATTTTGGAAGGTAATAATGAAAAGGTCAGAAATTAAAGAGCAGGAAACTTTTAGTGTTACGCTAAAACAAAGAAAATGGACAGCATTTAGCATTATTCTGTTTATTTCAACATATTTGCAGTCTGTGGAATGTTCTACAGGTGAGGATTAGGACGGGAAAACCAGTTATGCGAGTATTTTCATTATTAAGCTATTTAAGGTAGAAATGCAGGTACAGTGAGTTTAATGGAGAACAAACAGTGACAGGTATTACCTTTGAGAGGTATTCATTAGAATTAGAAGTATGATATTGGAGGATATTGTATTGGAGAGAAACAAAGCTCTGATGTTTCCAGTTTGTGGAATGGGTTCAAATCCCATCAGTGGTAAGAGGGATTGCTAAGAAAACATGGCCACTTGCATCTAAGACAAGATAAGTTCTGATTATATTCAGCGGGGGCACATACAACAGCAGAGAAGTTTCTGGTTGATGTATTTGTGGCTGCTGAAATTGTATGAGTTGGGGAATTGAAGACGAAACTCAGGAATTTTCTGGGATTAAATCTAGGAAGTAGGTTAAAGAAACAATTTTATCTGCAGAATCCAAGGAAGAGAAAAGAACATCTAATGAAAGTGTCTGTTTAGGATGGGCAAAAATAAAAAAAAAAGATAAAAAGAACAGCATTTATGAGAATAGAAGGAGTGAAGAGCTCCCAATAAAAGACAGATTGAAAGACAGCACGTAACATTGGGTTTGCAAGTTAAGAAGAGGATTATGTTGAGAGAGCACGTCCAATACTTTGGAATAGTTGTAATTAAATCCCCCAAATGGAGAAAATATTAGCAATTGAAAAGGAGACACACAGTTTTTATTTATTTACTTTTAGGACTGGGAATCAAATTCAGGACTTCACAGCAGTAAGGCAGGCGCTGTGCCACTGAGCTAAATCCCCATCCCACACAGAGAATTCTGAATGTTTCTATTCTACTGATGATTTTAAGGTCTTATTAATTTTTGAAAAATACTATTTAAAAATACTATTAAAATACTATTCCATGTATTAAGTTATGTTTTATTGTAATAATTAATATTTCCTGATTATATTGCAATAAGAGACTGCTTAAAAAACAGAAAAGCCAAACAAAAGGGTAGCTGAATCCCCTCTCCCTGTCGCACCTGTGCAGGCACTCTGAAAACCTTTTTGCAGGAGCGAATCATCCTGCAAAGACACCTTGCTATCCTGCCACGTGATCAGCTCCAAGTGGCTTTATTTTGATTAGAATGAATTTAGAGAAAAAATCTTGCTATATGATATTTTAAACTGTAAGCTCTGGATAATGTTTTTGATGACAGATTCTTATAAAAATCAAAACAAAACAAAAATCAACTCTACAGAGACTAAAGAATTCTTTCTACATTTCAGATAAGAGACTGACTTTCAAATAATATATACAATATCGGGATTTGATAAAGATGAATCAGTGAAGTATCGCGCTGTTAAACTACTTCACTATGCTTTCTAAAATTGGAGGAATAAAGTTGTCCCTCAATTTGTGTTCCTTGAAGCTTTGAGAGCAACAAAATTAGGAATGTTTATTGGCACTGTGCCTGAATCTAACCTTTTACTTTGAAAGATTTATACTTACTTGATGCTTTGTTTCCCCATATCTCTGTGGGTGAACCACACAGTTTCTTATCATCTGACCCCTTATTATCTCTTTCACCTTTCTCCATGAAATTCATACTCTATCAAATTATGTGTGCTCTATTGGTTTAGAAAGCCCCTTCTGGCACACTCTGAGATGTGTTACCTCTTCAAAACTCAGATTTAACATCATTGTTATGATTATGTTTGTCTTCAGAACCTGTCTCAGAGGTAATCAGTCATTTCTATACCAACTGATATTCTCTCTTGGGTACAAGCTCTTTATTTGTGTGTGTGTGTGTGTGTGTGTGTGTGTGTATGTGTGTTGTGTGTGTGTGTGTGTGTTCTCAAGNTGTGTGTGTGTGTGTGTGTGTGTGTGTGTGTGTATGTGTGTTGTGTGTGTGTGTGTGTTCTCAAGTGGACCATGAGCAATTTGAAAAAAAGATCTATGGCTTATCATTTTCTTATTTTTAGTTCTAACTTGCTATCTGGAACATCAGGATAGTCCCCGTATCTTATTTTTTATTTGAGCCTAAGTTAATATAAAATGAAATGTATTCTATCATTTTTCTGGGAATAAAAACATTTAATTTTGTTGCAATGTTTGATGTTTCATTTAAAAATAAAAAGCTCAGAGCTATACCCAGGGCTAGGAATGCATGCACACTTAGTGTTAGTGTATCAAATACCATTCAAATTACTGAAATCCTTTGACTACTCCTCTCAATTTGGAGACATTAAAGGAAGAAGATAATCAGCCTCTGTAGATCAACTCTTGATGAATCTAATGATCTTGAAGTCAGAAAACTCCTGTTTCATCCCTGAGTAAATGTCCTTCTTGTGTAATATGTTTGGAGGATGGGAAACATTTTCAAAGTAATCAATCACATATATAGAGTACCTACCTTATAAATAGAATTATTCAAAATGAATAGAAGAGAAAAACTTCCTTGGTTTGTCATTTACTGAACATAAATAAATAAAGTGAAAAATAATCATATCTTAGTACATCCTTGAAAAGCTAGAGTTGTTAATGGAAATCCATTGTGCTAGACCACATGGATGCATGAGGAAGGCACAAAAGGGCTGGTGAGAAAGAACCAGAAGTTCAGGCTTTCAGACAACTAGATCCAGGAAGCACTACTAATGGAAACACAGGGATGAGGTGAGGGTGGAGATCCTCATACCAGCAAGTATCTAATGACAGATGCTTGTAAAAATCAGACCTAGAGTAGATAACGATGTCACAAGTTCCTGAAGCTGGAAAAAATCTGATCTTTTATAGATAACACATAAAAATGATTTTTCCTTCTTTCTCAAAACCATTTAGACAGAAATTACTGTTTCCTGTATACTCAATGTATGACAAAATATATACTATCAATTTAAATATTCAACTAAAATTAATATTCACAACAATATCACATGGCTACAACCCCATATTCTGTGTAAACAATTTGAGCTTTAGGTAAATAATTTGCTTAGAATCCTAAAGAAAAATTCACAGACAGCCTGATTCCTGAAAGCAAAAACTGAATCCAATGTTTATATTATAATTTCATATTAGTCATTCATTAATTCTTTTATTTGTTCAAGAAGTTTTTACTAAAGGCTAACAACCTGTGGAAGGTACTAGAAAAAAACCTGCTTTATGAATACCTCAGAGATATTAATCATTTAAATAAGACATGGCCTCTGTAAATGCCAGTTGATAAAGTAAGACAACATCAAAACAGGGAATTTAGAGAAGGGTGATGCATGAGACAGCAAGACAGAATAATAAGTTAGTTCTGTTAGTGTCAAGGGATCTGTGCAAAAATCAGTGTGTAAATATAATATTTAGATAGTGTATTTGGGCAATGTAAGATCTGGCTGTTATAGGATTATTATTCATGCTGTAAACCAAACTTTTTCTTATGGAAATGGTGCTGAATTACCCCAAGTTCTTTCAGATGTGTCAATCATAGACCCTCCTCTCATGTCTGTCTATAAAACTTGGGGCATGCACCCCACTTCATTTCACAAAGAGGGAAGCAATATTTGAGAATTTAGGCGGCAGAGCAAGTAAATATCAAAGCTAAAATTTGTCCTCAGTTCTTCCAGAACTAAGTTTATTATTCTTTTAACTAAACGAGAGCTTCTCAAACTTTTTCTCTGAAGTGCTCCTTAAAGCAGAGGACAATGTATGTGCATATCCCTAGGAAGTCTGGGCAGAGAGCCTGAAGCAGCCCCGAAAACACAAAGTTCCTTTGAAATCTTCTGTTTTATATAAAACATGAAAATGAATGATTCTGCTGTTTTTATATGCACATGCAAGTGAAAAACCTTTTTTAAAGTGCACACATTCCAAACTTTTTCACCTTTAGTTAAATTTGATTCTTAGGGAAGTAGCACTCTATTACTCCTCTGACATTTGAAACTCCCTGGCTGGCCATCACTATACGCTGGCCATAGATATTACAGAATCATAATTATGCCGTGACAGGTGTTTTGAAACTTTAAACTAACTTTAAGAGTAAATCACGCAGGTTGCTAGAACATTATTTTACTTTTTATTGAAGTTGTTTGGGATGTTGGTTCTGTCATATTCTATTTACTTGAAAGTGTAAGGCTGATATTATGGTTGAGGTTGAGACTGGGGTTCACTGTGACTCTCTTTTCTTAAAATAGAGGAGCACATTATTAGTTTCTCACAAATGTAAATCATGAATGCTTATCATTGAATGCAGATTGAGTGTATTTTCAATGGCAGTTGAGTCACAGTGATATCAAAGACTTGCCTGTAATAAATGCCTAATGCACACTATTAATATTCTTCTTTAGCTAAGGTTGAGGTGCACAAGGCTTACTCCAAAAATATGAAAACAGTGAGAGGAATTGGAAGGAAACAGGAGTGTAGGACAGAGGGTGGTGCTGAAAAGTATGCCCACAACAAGATCAGAAATTTCAGAAACACCTACTGAGGCTGTCAGCCTGACCTACCAGGAATATGGCATATGGATGTAAAAGAAAGACCAACAGAATTTTTGCTGTTGAAGAGCTCTGGAAAGGTGGTGTTCTCAATATAACAAAAGAGATCATCTCCCAAAGCTCATGGCTTTTGTTGGCATCAGTCAGGAAGGTGGGTGGGAGTCATGGCCCAATGCAAGGGGAAGAGAAACTTTGTAGCCATACCAGGCACAGCGGCCTCCAACCAGCAATGCACAGATGGTTGTGATGTATGCAAAGCTGGCGACCTGATTGCCAGGGACAAGTGTTTCAATACAATCAGCTCTACATCTCTCAGGGAATCAGGTGAAGGAGACAAGTTGTCAGGGACAAGTTGTGGCAAGGACTTGGTTTCTCAGGAGACAGCCACGTGGTGGTCTCACACAAGAAATAATTAATAAAAAAAATTTGAGTGATAGTTTACAGACAAGAAAAAATTCACATTGCAAAATAGGGCAGTGTTCTAGGGTAACTAAGCAAATGTCAAGAAGGGTCATGCTTCGAATGGGTAGAGACAAGGCAGGAAAGGCAAGAAGGGTGTCCTCATCTAAAGACCTTGTAGGGACATTCTCAGAGAGCAGTGCAGCCACGGATTCTCCTGACTACTTCTGTCAGATGCTTCACTGCTGTTTCTATCCTGTAACTTTGCTGGACGTTGTTTTCTGTGAAATATTGAAAAACTGCTTCCTACTTTTGCTTTAAAGCAGGACAAAATAAATAAATTTCCAAGCAAATAAATATGTTTAATATGTAACTTTCACAATAAAATAATATACCACTTTTAACTTTTCAAATTTAGCATTTGTCATAAAATGTATTTCATCATTACAAATTATTTATGAGTGTGTTAGATATGTGTGTAATATTTTGATCGTCACGTATTTAGAGAATATTAGAATGTACTTGATTTTTTTTCTTACAGATAGTTCTATGATGAATACGTTTGCTTAAGTTTGTGTTGTGTAATTTATTTTCTTGATGTAGTTTTATTAACCCAAATCATTAAAATATCATATTTATTTATGAGTCTTGTGTAAGAAATTCTTTCATTGCTACTAACTCCCTTTTTCATACTACCAGACCTACAGTACTTTTATAGTTCAATAATTTTTTTTCTCCTTTTAGTTATTGCAATTTCTAGAGAACATCGTGAAGAGTCTTGGACGCCCTTAATTGAGCAATTCCATCCCACCGCCATTATATGCTAAATACATGAATTTGGATTGAACAATCAAGCCAAATCTGTTTTGTACAAAAATATTTCCATTTTTAAACTCTCACAGCCTCTCAAGTGCTACAATTACGTAAGTGTGTCTCTTTGGCCATCTCAGCCCTTTGTTATAAGCACTGCGCTGTTCAAATGTGTAACTTCCAGTGATTTTCTTCTAAGCTTTTTATATTAATGAGATGCTGAAAGTATTCTAGATGTTAAGCAGACTATTCCTATCATTTGAGCACTGACGGTGACCAACTGTCCATACATTTGTATAAGTGAAGTTGTAAGTCTCGTACTGTAACTGTTACTTTCCTAACTTTGTCTTCTACTTTAACTATGTGCAATGTTAATACTATAAAATTTCCTGTTCAAATGTAGAATTCTGAGATTGTATTGCTGTTCTTCACTGGAACTTGGGACCACACAGAACTGTGTCTTTTACTGGTCCATGTCTTTCAGTGCTTCATTCTACTTTTTCCCCCTTGCATTTGTATGTGGACTGTTCATGTCGAAAGACTAAGCTTAGTTCTCTATTTTTGGCCATGGCGTAGGCATGCATAGCTGTTTGGCCAAAGAGATTAAGTGGAAAAAAGAACATGCCAGACTCAGAAGCAAGTTTAGGACTGCATCATTAATGGATTCTGAAGTCCTAAGAAACAGTTTAGCAGGGAAAGAGATGTTATCTCAGACCTGAGGTGGACAGATTTCCATGGACAACTGGGGAGTCAGACCAGTTCAAAACCCTTTCAAGGTAAGGTCAATGAAATGACAGACCTAATTCTTCAACAAGTCATGAAAACTTCTTTCTTTTCACTAAGAAAGATAAGAAAGTATCAACCCTGGCTGAGAGCTGGTCTCAAAGTTAGAGTGTGAGTCACTGGATTTGTTTGCCTTTAATTCTAGCCTTGTTATCAGATTTAGCTCTGTCTCCTCACCACATAAAAGCCCATAGTCAGAAGAAAAGAATTGATGAAAAGGAATTTGGGTTTAGTTAAGGGCCATTCTTCAAGGATGGGGGAATACTCTCCTGTGTTACAAATAACCACTTAGGAGAACTCAGGTACATAGAAGGCTTTTATAAAGAAGGAATTGGAACGTATGGCATAAGGGACAGAAATGGTTTGTGGGAACATCCTCACACAGGTTGTGTGTATTTTTATTTCCTTTGGGTAGAACACTACAATCTTCAACTCCTGTGATTCTGTAGATAAGTGCTCCACTTTTCTGCAAGTTAAGCTTTATTTTACACATCCTGGTATAACCTGAGCTGTATCATGTGCTTTGGGTTCTATAGTGCTAAAGAAGGGTTTTCTTTACCAGGTAGCATTACAATCATTTAGTTGGAGTTTTATTTAGAATTTCGATTGCCTGCTAAGAACACACAGAGGAGCACCTACTGCTAACAAGCTTGTATTCCGTTCTCAAGGAATTTGAGCAAAATCTCTTTTGAAATTCTAAAGAATAGTTTTTTTAAATGTCAACTGAATTAATGATCCTTTTTTCTGATTTTTTTCACTTGTCTTCTTTTCTGTAGCTTTATATGTTAAGCAAGTTTCTATTGAAATTATGCTGCACCAGTATGAGTGTACATTGAAAGGTAAATTATTTCAGGACTGGTTCCCAAATTTAGGTTCTTTTTGTTTTGTTTTGCTTTTTAATTTTCTCTCTCCTTCCAGAAATTCTAATTCAGTTGCTCTGAAACACCTTCAAGTGTTTACATACTTGTTTTGAAGCTAGTGGGCTACTGGCCACAAGCAAAAATAAAACTTACTGATGTATAGCATTTAGTTACACATGAATAAATATTTGATTCAACATTTCTTTTTTTGCCTCAAACATCATGACAGCATAAGAGGTATATTTATTTTCCCCCAGTACCTAACAGTATAAAATTTAAAACTCTTAAAATATCAGTAGTAAACAATGTCCTCTTTTGTGCTAATGAAAGGACTGGTAGTGAAGGATGCTGGATAACTTCAGGATGGGGTTTGCAGCAAGAAGTATTAAGACATGATTAGAGGATACAATCATCAGCTCTACACCCAGAGAAAAGAGGAGATGGAGACTGAGGTACTATCCAGTAGCTAGTGGTTTAGTCAAACACTCCTACTGCATAAGACCCATTTTGTCCCCTAAATGAGTGGGTCCAGGTATGGCTACGTTGGTGAGCACAGTGAAGTGCTGGGTGAGATGCGCGTTCAAAGGAGGTAGAGAAGCTTTGTGCACCATCTTCTTGAGCTGCCATCCTTTCCATTTGGCTATTCCTAAATTCCCACTTTAGTCACACATGAGGATTAGGCTGTAAATTGCTCTTTTGAGTTTGGTGAAAGTTTTCACAAAATTAACACAGCTGAGGAGCAAATGTGGGATCCATTACTTTCAGAACTCAGACAGAAGTATCAGTAACAACTTGGAACTCAAAATTGGTATCTGAAATGGAAACTGTCTAGTAAGACTGAGCCTGCAAATTGTGGGATCCACTGCTAACACCAGCATCAGAACTGAATTGAATTAGGATACCTAGGTGGCTTCACAAATGAAACAATATTGGAAGAGACATCACACAGCTGGTTTTGAGAAGTGTATGAATTAGATCAGTTCATTAAGATTTTTTTTTTTTTTTTTTTTTTTGGTACCAGGACCTTGTGCTTGCCAGGCAGGCACTTATGCTGCTGAGCTACCTTCCCAGACTCAGTTTATTATGATTTTTAATTGAAAAGAGTATGAATACACTAGATATTGGTAAATAAATGCTTTATATTTTGGTCATCTATACAATAAAGATGTTGTAAAAATCTTGATATTATTGTTATGTGAAATTTCAACAAAATATCATTAACTTTCAAAAATTAGAACACATCTCTGCCAAAAAAAAAAAAA
>NDGM011177323.1:0-18994 GCA_002564305.1 Octomys mimax | reverse complement strand
CATCTTGTACAGCAATTAACCACTAGGAAGAATGTATGCAATGTGTTAATTACTGAAACTGTCATACCAATTTGGTTTGAAATTGTCCCAGTGCTATTTATTTCTCAATGAAATTATTGAAAAAATAAAATAAAAAATGGATATAAATAATGAAAAAAGGAACTATTGAACTATTTGATATGTTGATGTACCAACTCTGCATGAATGAATGTATTCATTGCACAACACAAAAATGTGCAAATAAAAATATATAAATAATAATGAAGACTATTCAGAAAATCTAGCATAAAGAAATCCATTTTAGCCCATTTTTTTTCATGAGAGTCCTTTATCAAAATAACTTGCTTTTGAACAATTTGGTATTTTATTTTTTAAATGCACTATTGCTTGCTTGTATATCAATGTTAAAAACTTCAGTATAATTTGGAATAAAAATAATGGAGTGAAATTTCTAAGCCTTAAACTTCTAAACTTCTCTTGGTACTTTCTTTTATTTTTATCTCAATCAATAATCTTGTCTGAGATATGTAGCAAGAGTAGGGAAGGGGGTTAGTTATTCATAAAGTTATAAGGGCTGATACACATAAGCACTGCAAACACTACATTTGAATAGATGACTTACAAATGAAAAAAGAGTTTTTTTCTCCATTATACTCATCAAACTCTATATTTATGACTGTTATGGGTTTATATCATGCTTAGTCCTATGTGTCAACTTGACAGGCGATACTACTCAGTTCAGCAATCACGCACTCAATTAGTGTTTTGAGTGAAGACATTTTTTAGATGCAGTTAACAACTACAATCATGTGATCATGTAAAGATGATCATTCTTAACAATCACCTGGATAGGCACCATCCAAAAATTCAGTTTAAAGGCCATCAAAGCAATACTGATTTTTCTCTGGAGAAGAAAAACTTATCTAAAAACTGCACCATCAGCTTCTTTCCCTGTGGAAGACTCCTCATCCTGTTGCCTTTTGTACAGTTTTTAGACTTGCTAGTCTCTACATCATATAAGTCAATTCCTGAAAATTGTCTTATGTATACCATCTTATATGTAGATATTTTTCAGCTGGTTCTATTTCATCTGAAGAATCCTGATTAATACTGCTGTCCAGTCTGATTTTCTAATTCAATATAGAAAACTCTTACATATCTGATAAGAAGTCCTACTTATTTTTAAATATTTTCATTAGTAGAGCACA
This sequence comes from Octomys mimax, assembly GCA_002564305.1. Taxonomy (NCBI): domain Eukaryota; kingdom Metazoa; phylum Chordata; class Mammalia; order Rodentia; family Octodontidae; genus Octomys; species Octomys mimax. Next base: position 17,786 of record NDGM011177323.1, on the reverse strand, counting down.
CCCTGATTCATGAGATAGACTTTAGCATGATTGTTTGATTTTATTATTTCTGTCATATATTTTTAAAAATAGTACCCTGATGAACTATCTCATGATATTTCAAATTTATTTAAATATACTTGGGGTTTCTCCTCTGTTTTTTGGATCTTATTGTAGCCATTGGCCAAAGCCATGTAGCTATTCTGATAGTATTGCTTGCATTAATATTTACATATAAATATAGTTTGAATATGCACATTCTTTGAGGATGAACAGTGTGGAGGGTGATGCTGTATTCATGATTATTATTGTGCCTGCCTTAGTTGTTCAGAATTATTGTTAAATTTGATTTCAGTCTTAGGATGAGTAAAGTGGGTCTCACAGTTATTGTGAACTATTCTTCCACTACCTTTTTCTAGAAGATTGGCTATCAACCCTAGCACCAAACTAGATCATTTTCCAAATACTAGGAGCTATTGACCGTGATGCTCTAGAGCTGGCCCAATTATGGCACATTTTTACAAGCTCCTTGAATGACTATAGTGCTTAGTTAGAATAAGCAAAAGCCTCTCTGGAATAAACTAGAACTTCATCTAGCCTCTTCACCACATTACTTTAAAACTTTGAAGACATTTATCATAGCTCTTTTACTCTCAAGTTAAATGCTGTATTTATACTACGGATAATTACTGTCATATTGTTTTTTAGAAACTGAACCACTGAGTTTAACTTCTTCTGGAACTCACTTTAACTACTGTATTCAAAACCTTCATTAAAACATGGCCACCTCAGTATGTAGCTGGGAGCATTTGCAGACTGTTGTCCAGCCAGCCAAAACTCAGCATTTATGACAAAAGCAATGTTCAGAAAGAAAAACATCTTGGAAGTTGTAGTATAGTTTTGTTGGCTAGTCTTGTCTCCTACTCATTATAAATTTACTGTGTAAAAGCTACTTTAGGATTTCTTCATCTTCTATATAAATAACAGCTGGAGGTTCCAGACAAAAAAATATAGGATTTGAAATCTCATGTAAGATTAATTTATTTCTAGTTTTACCAATTGGTTCCTGCCAGACTGTTTGTGAGCAGCTGAGTGAGATGTTTTTCATCATCATTAAGAGGAAGAAATGATATCTTGAAGTCATACTGATAAATATCAAAGTTTTATAAAATATAAGTGATATAATCTTCATTTGAGAAGTTTCCACTAAGTTGTTTCCATCATTATAAACAAAAATGGAGTTAAGGTAGACACATCTCTTATATATTGATTTCCAGTGAACTCTGTTAATATTTTTCCCTAGTGACTGAAAGTTTATTAAATATTAACATGATCTAGTTTTTCAGGTAGAGGGGTCAGAAATTTACATGGACAGTAAACAGAGCTCATTGAACACTTTTGGTCAGTTCAGAATTGGAAATTCTGTGTACAGGCTCATACTTGATGACTTAAATCCAGTAGTGACTGTTACTTAGACTGGATAGCAAACAAGATTGGTGTAACCTGAGTTGTATGAAGGTATGTGCAATCTGTGAGGCTACAGACAGCAAGAGAGCAACACAAGGCACAACCCCTCATCTCTTGTAATCTGAGAAGTCATGGTGGGGCTAGGACATTTTGCTTCATCCTTATATTTCATTCCATGTTCTAGTAGAGAAAGTCTTTGTCTCATGTGTTCCTCTACTCACATGCACACATATACACACATGCACACATATGCACACATGCACATGCACATATCAAAGTATTGGAGGATCTAGAGGTGTTTTTTTAATACAAAAAACCTTTGTGTATAGGGGAATATCAGGTAATTCTGCATGCTTGAACTCAGGAATTGGGAGCCAGCTATTTACAGGTAGTTTGAGAAAATAATCTCGAGTCCTTTGGGGTCTTTTCTAGGGAAAGTAACCACTGTTTCTATGGAATTGTTTGCTAGTATTACCTCATTGGAGAATATCAGTTGGGTTTCCTGCAAGTCAGGGTCAGGTTTTGGCGACAGATATATCCCTTTCTACATGATTTCCTTACCTAAAAGTGATGAAAAATCTGAAATATTCTGAGTATCTTAAATGAAATTTTATTATGTATGTTGGCATTAAGATATCCCTGAATAAATAGTAACTGTTATTGTTTCCAAAAACTGCTACTGAGAGATTGAATACCTATAGGGCATGAAGTAAAGTATATTATAATAGGAATAATTGATTACATATTTGAGTAACTTCCAGCACTGTTGCTATTTCATCAAGATCCTAATATACATTTTTTTGTTAATTTTACTTAGTAATTAGTATTCTTTGAATACTATCATTGCCTGACTATAAAGATCAAAGCATATAAACAATGTTTATAAAGAAAAATTCTGCTCCTGCCCTTTCCTCATTTGTTGACAGTGATAGATATTTTAGTCTTTTAGTGTTTTATTATGTTTTATAAGTGAATGTAAGCAAAAATCTATATATTCACATAAATTACAAAATTCTATTAAGGTTTTTGGTGTCTATTCTTGCTGATCACACTAGGGTAGAAGAGAGGAGAGAGCAAATATGAGGTAGATTTCCTCTTACTTGGTCCACACCCTTACTTAACTGTCAAAGAATGGGCCTCACTCTGTTATTTACACTGACCTGTTGGAATTTTCACTGTTAACACAGGTCACCTTCACTTCTCTAACAAGTGCCTAACACAATGCTGGGCACACAATCCTGGTCATTATAATGGCAAATAATTATTGAGACTGAGGAATAAACACAACATACGAGCGACATATCTGAGAGCCTGACTTAATAAGATCTTTGTGTTATATACCATGATACTTCTATTAAAGTGTTCTTTACGTTTGTGAATTAACATATGTCTCAAGAATTTTGAAGCCTCTCTGAGTGTCACACTTACTGTGTCAGTGATGTTGGAAAAATATATATTTCTCTTGCAATGAGACAGTCTCACATGCTCATAATGGTACTGCACATTCAGCCAGTTTTCAAATACATAAAAAATGACTGAAGATGAGTCAGGCCAAGAGCATTATGGAAATGATATGCTTAAAATATAGTTTAATTCCAAAGACTCAGTCCTTCTCCTATTTTGACTATTAATCACTTGGCTCAAACATCTGATTTTAGGCAAAAAATAGTAGAATAAAAGTACTGATTTTCTACTATCCAGTTGTATCATAATGCATTTGTGTCTGGTTGGAATTTTACCTAAGTAGTTGGAAAAAGATATTAGGTCATTTTATTCAATGGAACTTGAAGTATGTGAAGGTAGTTCATACAATTTTCATCAAAGAGAAACTGAAAGGAAATTTAGTCAGTTGGTCAAGATTATAAATGTCCATTTAGGGCTTAAAATATGAACTTAAGTAGTGGTAGTAGGGCATTTAAATTCTTGCACCTAATTCTGTTGGAAGAAAAACCTGCAGGATTTTCTAACGTCTTGTAGGGTTAAGTAACTCCTCTGCAGTGAGGATATAATGGAGTTTTACAGTAAGTTTTACCAAAGTTTTTCCAAGAAACTGTCCTAACAGATCAAGTGAAATTAAATCAATGTAGACTTTGTTTTGGTATAATCACATTCAATAATATTTTTAAAATCTATATTTAAATTATGGCTGTATTTCTTCCTTGTATTGCTACAAAGCAAACTCTTCATTCTTGAGTACTATAATGCATTTAAACTTCAGATAGCAAGCAAATATTTATATCAAGATTTAAGATATTTTAAACAATAGTGATACCTGGTTATAATCCTACACACATGAGTCTCAAGCAGGAGAATCTGACAAGTTCAAGGCCAACCTGGGTGACATTGAGAGAACCATTCCCAAAAACCCTGATTTGAGATATTAGGAAAAATTAATGGGATCTTACACACAGAGACTAACAAACTCAAATAGTTTTCAAAACAAAGAAAATCTCAAGATCTGAATTTATCTTGTATTTAATTATTTTAATTATTATAAGAATTAACTAAAATAAAACTGAAGCTACTGAAATGTAATTTCAGTGCAAAAGGCCCTGTTTCTAAAAAATGAAGTTATATTTTTCTATTATTTTCATTCATGTATTAAAAAGTAGAGTACCTTGTGCCATAGTTCAAATTTGATCAGCCACAATGCCATTTGTGGGCTTATCCACATGCAGAAAACACATATAAATTGAAGTGCGTGGTCATTTTCATTTGACTATAATGAATATAATGCAAATTATTAAGGAAAATAAGCAGTGTAAGTTAAATAAATTCCTAAGATTTTTAAATGCAACATTACTTAACATAATGTACTTCCAAATGTAAATGAAATGTTCTTTAAAAGAAGTAAAATTCATTGAATTTTTACTGGACACCATTTTATGGTAATTTAAATATTTGTTTATATTACCAAGTAAAATACATCAAAGCATTCCTGCAACTCATAGTCTTGTTAATTCAAAGTGACATTCAACCATCAGACATATGAATATCTTAAAAATAAATACATTAAAATTGAGCACAGTTGATTAAATGAAATTCCAATGGCTTGAAACTATTATTGGGTCATTGCTGTGGAAATCAGAATTCCTGACATAGATGATTGATCCTGAGTAAATTACCCTAAGGTTCTTGGTTTGGTCTCTGCTTGACCAATTAAGAAAAAGATCTTATTACTGATTTTCACTGATTTTCTTAGTTCTTTTGCATGTTTATAATTATATGAAAAGGGTAACCTGACCTCAATGTTTTCCTGTGATAGTCTGACAAAAAATTTTCCCACATCTTAAAGTGTTTCAAAGAAGAATTTATTTTATAAAGAAAACCTTTCCTTTCACTCATCAAATCACTGAAATGAAGATTTTTCTCTAGTGAGGAGAAAGTGATCTTGATGGGGGCATCAAGGGTAAATGAATTGTTAAAAATCAGTGGACACCAGCAGTTTTTGTTTCTGCCACAAGAGATACAGAAATGGTTGTGTCTCTACAGAAACAAACAGTTTTGGACTTTTGCTAGTGGCTTTATGGATATATTTAATTATCTTTTCCACAAGAAAATATCTTACCAAACCTGAAGTTATAAATATCCAAAATTTTAAAATTTGGAGATTGAAGAAATACAGTCTGTGCTCACCTTACCAGGTAGCAGATCTCAGTTTAGTATCGACCTAACAACCATGAAGAAGGGGCAGAATTTTATTCATACTAAGACAAATTTGAGCTTTCCCTCTTACTGCAGAATAAAAAAATTGCACTGGGTAAACTCTGAGTTAAATCAAATAAAGAAAATGTTTGAAAACAAACAGGATTTTTCAGGGAAGCAATCTGCCAAGTGAAATAACAGTTATCTGGAAATTGGTATGGGGGAGCTTAAGAACAGATCTGCCTTCCTTCATTATTTGGTAGGGTGCTGGCTTACATTGTGAGCTTGGGGCTAGGCTATTAGTTTACAAGGTTGCCATGGTCCAGGGAGATTTTGATGGGATTACAAAAATTTAAAAATTAAAATATTCACTATTCTTACAGAAATATAGCCATTTGTCTTAATCGCTTGCTGGTGTTAAATACCTATAGGTTTTACTTTTTTTATTCTCAGGAGAATAAAAATAGTAAAAACATTATTAAAGTGATAAATAACTTCAATAAAACAAATAATAATAAACAATGGTTATTATATTGCATATTGTCTTCAAATTAGTTGTTCAGATTAACAGAGAAAGTATATAAAATTGTTTAAAAGTTATAAAAAAATTAAAGAGTACAAAGAAAACATATAAGCATTAACTGCTCCTTTCAATATTTCAATAGACCAGCAGAAATTAGCAGTACAATTATCTAAGCTATGGCACATATATATCCCATTCTTCTTTCTTTCTTTTCTCCTTTCCCTCACCCCAGTTATTCCTTCTCTTTGAGCAGTTTAATTCCTATTCACAGTATTGATTATACCATTTAGATTCTATTTAAAAATTGGGTTTCTTTTTGAATTTAGTGCAAAGTCTATAAGGTCTCACTATACAGATTGAACTCATAGTGATCCTCCTTTTTCAGCCTCTAAAGCGCTGGGATTACAGGCATGCACCACCAGGCCCAGTCTCAATCGCTGTCTCAGTATGCCTTGGGGTATGGGCCAGCACGGGACACTGGGGATCAAACCACTGAGCTATCTGGCCAGCCGAAGATTTTATTTACTTTTTGAAGTTCTTACACTAGGAAGATAATAAAATGCTTACACAAGTGCATCTGACTTATTGTACTTATGCATATGGTCTCTATTTGCATTCATTTACTTATGAAAACCTTGAGTTTATCTTTTATATAGTTGAGTAGTACTACATTATATAAAAATACTACATTGATTTATTCATTCCTTAGTGATAGGCATTTGGGTTGTCAATAAGATTTAGCTATGACAAATTGTGCTGCTATAAACGTGGGGCACATATATCTCTGTGGTATGTAGTCTTCAGAAGTTTCCATTTTCTGGAAGTATACCCAGGAGGAGAAGAGCTGGATCAAATGGGACCTCCAATCCTGGTTTGTTTGTTTTTGTTTTTGAGGAATCTCTACACTGATTTTCACAGTAAGTATATCAGTCTGTACTCTTACCAACAGTGGAGGAGGACTCTATTTTTCCCATGTCACTCCAGTATTTGTTATTGGTTGATTTCTAGATGACAGCCATTCTTTTTGGGGGGGAGGTTGAATCTCAGTGTTGTTTTAATTATCCAATGATATTGGTAACAAATGACAAATGATGTTAAATGTTTGAATAGCCAATGATGAGCAATGATGTTGAGTAGTTTTTGATATATTTATTTGCTATTCATATTTCTTCATCTGAAAAATATATTTTTGTCTCAGATGCCGATTTTTGGATTAGGTTTTTAGGTACTGGGAGCGTGCTTTGCTTTTTTGTTTGTTTGTTTGTTTGCAGTACCAGAGATTGAACTCAGGACCCTGCACTTGCCAGGCAAGTGCTTATTCTTATTCTACTGAGCTATCTCCTTGGTCTTGCTTTAATTCTTTATATGTTCCAGATAGAAGTCCTTTGTATGAGAAAGTCAGCTAAAAGTTTTCCCAATTCATGGGATATTTTTACTCTATTAGCAATATCTTTAATGATCAGAATCTTTCAAAAAGGATGAGATCCCCTTTATTGATTCTTTAAGCACTTCAAATGCAGTTTGGGTTTTGTTCGTGAACTCCCTAGCTGCCCCTATATCTTTAAGATTCCTACCTATTTCTCCAGAAGTGGATTAAGTGTTTCAGTTTTAATATTTAAATTTTTTATTTATTTTTGATTTTAGTTTAGTGCAGGGTGATAGACATAGTTCTAATTTATCTTTCAGCATGTGGAAAGCCAGTTTTCGCAGCATCATTCGTTAAAAAGGCTATATTTCTTCAAGTGAACATGTTTGGCTCCTTTGTCAAAGAAAGAGTTTCTGCGTATTTTGTAGTTCTGTCAGCATCTTCTAATCTGTTCCAATGATTCTCTGGTCTTTATTATGCTGATTTTATAGTGGTAGCTTTGCAGTATAATTTCAAGTAAAGGATTCTTATGCCTCCTGCCTTACCTTTGTTACCTAAGATTCATTTTGCTATTTCTTGCCTCTTCTGATTCTAGATGAATTTTAGCAACGTTTTTTCTAGGTCTGTGAGGTATACTAATGGTAATTTATTTATTTATTTATTTATTTATTTTTACAGTACAGGGGATTGAACTCAGATTCTTGCACTTGCCAGGCAAGTGCTTATTCTACTGAGCTATCTCCCCAGCCCTACTAATGGTATTTTAATTGTGGTTGCACTGAATATGTGTAACAAATTTGGAAGTGCAATGATTTTCACAATGTTGGGTCTTCCCATTTAAAAGCAAGTAATCTCTTTCCATTTTCTTTAATTTTTTTTTTTTTTAACCAGGGATTGAACTCAGGACCTTGTGCTTGCCAGGCAAGTGCTTATTCTACTGAGCTATCTCCCTGGCCCCACTTTCCATTTTCTGAAATCCTCTTCAGTGACTTTTTTCAGAGTACTGCAATTTTCACTTTATAAATCTTTTATTTCATTAGAGATTGATTTCTAAGTATTTCAATTTTTTTCTGTCATGGAAGGTGCAATTTTCCTAATTTTTCTCCTGTTTAGTTTATTGCTTTTGTATAGAAATGCTATTGATTTTGATTGTGACTTTGAACCCTGTTATGATACTGAATTTGGTTATTTAATCTATAAGTTTTTTAGTGGAGTTTTTGGACCTTCTATGTATAGTATCATGGCATTAGCAAATAATGATAATTTCACTTCTTCCGTTCCAATCATTACTCCTTTTCTTTCTCTCTCTCCTCTAATTGTTCTGGCTAATGTTTCCAAAATTACTAAATAGAAGTGATGAAAGTAGAATCCTTGTTTTGTTCCTAATTTTAAAGTGAAGACTTTCACTTTTGTCCATTTCGTATATTGGCTCTTGGTGTGTCAAAGATGGTTTTTATCAGGTTGCGGTAAATATCATCTATTCCAATTTTTTGTAGGGTTTTTATAATGAATGAGTGTTGAACTTTGTCAAATGTTTTTTATGCATCTATTGTGACACCAAGTGATTTTTGTCTTTAGTTCTGTTGGTATGATGTATTTCGTTTTTGTATTTACAGAATGTTGAACCATCCCTGCATTCCTAGAATGAATCTCGCTTGGTCATAATGTATAATCTTGATGGTTTGCTATATTCTGTTTGCTATTATATAATTGAAGGTTTTGAATCTATGACTATTAGGAAGATTGACCCAAGGTTCTCTTCTTTGCTTGGGTAATTCCCCCTGGTTTGATATCAGGGTAATACTTGCTTCCAGGATTAAGTTTGGAAGAATTTCTTTCCTTTCAATTTCTTTGAAGATTTTGAGAAGAACTGTCATTATATCTTCTTTAAATTTTTTTGTAGAATTTAGTTGCGAATCCATCTGGACCTGGTCTTTTCTTTGTTGGTAGGTTTTTAATTACATTTTCAATTTCCTTGATTGGGGTTATTCAGAATTTTTATATCTTCTTGATTCATGTGTATCTAGGAATCTGTCCATTTCTTATGTTTTCCATCCTATGAGAGTTAACATTTTTGAAGTAAGTATTGATGATCTCTTGATTTTCTGTAGGACCTGTAGATATTTCACCCTTTTAATTCCTTATCACATGAATATGAATGTTTTTCTTTCCTTTTTTTGTCACTAGATAGGTATGAATTTTAATTATTCTTTAAAATAAACAATTATTAGATTCATCAATTTTTTATTGTTTTATTAATCTCTATTGCATTAATTTCTTTTTTTTTTCTCTGTATTTTAGAGAAAGGTCTACAGGGTGTTCAAGGTCTCACTACAAAACTGTCTCATAGTGATCTGCGTGTTTACAAAAGTTCCTGCATTCTTTGATCTTTGGGATTGATTTTCTCTTTCTTTTCTAGAAGCTTGAGGTGTGTACAAGGCTTTTCATGTGGAATTCTTCACTAAAAGCTTTTGATTGGATAGTTTATGTTGGGATATATGGAATGATTTTGATGGGCTATGCATTGTAGATGATTTGATTTGCTTCCCCCCAACAGCTTTTAATAATTTTTTCTTTTGCTCAATTTTGGAATCATGATTATTACGTATCTGAGTATAGACTCATTTTGGTTATGGCCAATTGGAATTCTATATGCTTCAGTTTCTGTATATCAGATTCTTTTCTCAAGCTTGGGAAATTTTCTGCTACTACTTTTGTAAATAGTCATTTTTTGTCATTTGCTTTGATGCCTGCTGTTTTGCTGATGCCTATAAATATCATATTATTTTTCTTTGCATCATTTTGCAGCCATTGAATTGTTATTTTATTATTCTTTTTTATTTTTAAAGACCTTTCTTTCATGATTACTAGCTTCAATGCTATCTACAAGGTCTAAAAGTCTATCTTCAGTTTCATTCAAGTGGTTTTGCTAGCTTTTAATGGTATTTATTATTCCCTAGATGTCTGTTTGAATTTGTTTCATGCATTCTAATTCTTCCCTATATTGTTTCTTAAATATTTCCATCATATTTTTATTCTCTATTTTTTAATTGATGGCTTCTTTTGTGGTTCTATTGTTATCATTTCAGTAATTTAGGTATGTGACTTCCAAGTTCATCTAAGTTCTTATCTCCTGGGGTTGTTCTGGGTATGCTATAGGTCTGATATTGCCTTTTAGTCCTTCAAATGAAGCTCCCAAACTTTGCCTGTGGTAGGTAGAGATGGGGGGCATAGCACAGGTCAGCATGGCTTAGCAATAATAGTGGGGTGAGGTAGCCTCAGAAAGGCTTCTAAAGCTTTCCTGTTGCTCTGCATGGCTTCTTTGATGGCAGGAGTTCTGGCATATGGCGGTTTTCCACTGCTCTAGTGGCCATGGGGTTTAGCGTGGAGCAGGGCCCATCATGGTACCTGAAGCTGTCCTGGCCTCAGCTTGATTTCTGTGACTGGTTGAGGAGGGCTAGTTTTTAAAAAGACAGTTTTAACAATGGTTTTACATGCACTCTCATTTTTGTACAGAGGATTTTTGAAAATCATTATTTACCATTCCTTAACTGATCAAATTCTCCCTTATTATATTTGCTTTTATATCTTCTAATGTGAAACTTTTAAATTCTCAAGTAAATTATACCCTCTCTCCCATTTCTGTCAGCTGACATAAAACTTTAGTGATAAAATAAATGCAAATTAGAGAAACTCTCTCATACTTATACCATTTAATAAATAAATAAATCTACTTATGTATATAATATTGTCACCTTCCTTCCTTTTCAAGTGATATATATGATCTCTATGTTATTGAAGTTTAGGTTACTTATATGTGCTGAAAATTTTGTCTGACCTTTCACACTTCATGGCTTCATTTTTTCAAATCTCTTCTCTGAATGATCTTGTTTATTTTTTCATTATGATGGCCAAAAATATAAAAATATATCACAATAAATTCTGTATTTTAAAATTTCCTTATTTAATTACTTCTTTTCTTGTCATTTAGTAAGCTATTTCTCTTCTCGGTATTTTGCCCAAAATTCAAAATGGTGTTGTTAACTTTACAAATTACCTTAACTCAATTTCCAAGAAAGGAACTCTCTATAGACAGTGATTTGATTCAACTTTGGGGTGGAAAGCCTGGCTCTGAGTCTGAAGGTCATAGGAAAGCAAGGGCTGACTGAATCGTCACCAGAAGCAGGGACAACTGAAACAAATTTGTAACTGGCAGGTTAAAATGGAACAGAAACTTACTTAGTACATTGGTGTTCTCTGCTTCGTGTAATTCCCAGTGCCTTGCTCACTAAGCTCAGGCTCTATGTCTTCTAAGGTGTTAAAAATACAATAAATATATAAAATTATTTTTAAAATACATGCTTTAAGATACGTGTTATAATAATTTCAGATATTAAGCAATACCATAAAAGAATTTTGTAATGCTTTTTTAGATAGCTCATTGCCAAATGTTCATAGGATCTCAGAAATCTGAAGTTGATTTGTGAGTTATAATCTTACAATCATCAGCATATTCACTCTTGCAGCTTGAAGTTCATATTTTGTATCTGGATTCTGTTATAGTTGATCGTTAAGTGTCTTTTGTTAAGTGGAAAACTGTATCTCATAGAATATTTATATATGTTAGACAAAAATAAAAAAAGCCATCTTTTAAATATTTTGAGTTTCTCATGGTTCTTCTCAGGTTCTTTAAAATGCTTTTTTGTTGTTTGGCTAAATTTGTGTTTTAAATGCAAATCCAGACACCTTCTCTTAAAATGTTACAAGTTTTGTTCAGTTATATTATGATCAGGGTTCTAAATTATCTTATAACTTTTTTTAAGAATTAGGTACAATTATAATTTTTCAAAGTGTTTGGGTAAGGTATAAACATGAAAAAAGTTCTACAAGACTTTCTAATAATGAAGAAAAAGCATTACCTGATTATCTACTTGCTGAAAAATATCAAAATACATTAGGTACATTATTTTATGTGTGTATCTGTGTGTGTGTGTGTGTGTGTGTGTGTGTGTGTGTATGTGTGTATTTGGAAGGAAATAGATGTTACCAGTTGTGTAATTATCACTTGACTATCTGTTTCAGAAAAACAGCACATTTGCAATATGTTTGTTCTTAAGTCAGAGAGAAGATGAATTGGAGCAGAAAAAAAATCATTTTGAAATTTTTATCTGATCCTGATCCATTTAATCTTATGCTCAGCTCCCTACGAGCACTTTTCTCTTAAACTTGATTATCAGTAGAAAAACACTCCTTATCAAACTAGAAAGAAAATCCTCCTAAATCCAGACTCCTGTGAGGTCTGTTGTTTTCAGTAAGTCATAGAACTTAGATGATGTATTTGTTTGATTTAGAGTAGACTTATGATTTTTGTTTCTGTATTTGTTTATATTGTGCTTATTTTCTGGAAAATAGAAGTTCTTAAATCAGTTGATTAAACTTAAAATGAATTCACAAAACTTTGTGGAGGATTTATTTCGAAGAATTTAACTTTGTGTAAATAAAACTGCTTTATTCTTAATGTAAAATCGGGTCACAATAATTTTCTTTAGAAATACTGAAGAATTTGTGGGATCTGCATGTACTGTTTGGGCCACTGTTTGTGTTATAAATTACAGTTATTTGCAAAACACTTAGAGTTTGAAGCTATAGTTATCTACCTTAGAATGGAATGAAGCAAGTAGAATCCCAATTCTCTTCCCACTCAGTGGCCTGGGAGGTGAGCCTTGCATGAGAAACCACCAGAACAAAAGCAGCTCTACTGATTTTTGTAGGACCTGAACCTACAGCGGAGTTCCAAATTCCACTGAATGAGCCACATCAGAAAAGATTTGATTGAAATATTATACTAGAAAAATTAATATTATGACTGCTACAGTTTGCTTTGAAAATGTCCCTCCAAGGGCTACACTAAAGGCCTAGTCACTAGTCCATGACACTTTTGGGATAGAAGAGAACACTTAGGACATAGAGCCTCTTAGGAGGCAGCCAGGTCATTGGACTTGTTGCCTTGAAAGAGACTTAGGCCTCCAAGATGAATTTCCTTCTTTCTTTGCTTGCTAGCTGCATAGAATGAATAGCTCATTCCTTTACAGCTCATTGTTCATCATAGTGTGCTGCCTCATTTCCCGCCTGAAAGCTACAAGGCCAAGTGACCATGGACTGAAACTTCTAGAAATATGAGTCAAAATAAGCCATTTCTCTTAATGAGGTGCTTGTCTTAGGTGTTTGGTACTTTGAAAGAAAACATAAAGCAAATTTGAACGAAGACAATGTTAGACTCCTGTCTGCTTTTTTATATTTTTTAAAAAATTTTATTGAGAAACAAATAGCAGACAGTCTCAAAACCGATTAATAGGACACCTTCAATAATTAACACATTGCATATTGTTGTCTTCATGGTAGTTATTCATAGTACAAAATGAAGATATGATATCCTGTCCAAACATTATTAGTACAAATATTCTCATTGAATTAAGAAAAAGTAGCCATATATCTGCTTTGAACATAGGCTTCTTCATCTAGTATGCTGGAGTTTAGCAGGTCATTTGAGGCAAAAATTAAATTTTATCTCCATAATTCCTTGGCTCCCACCTCCTGTGATTCTGAACATACACTTTTTCTCAGCCAAGTTCACAGGGGATTTAAATGAAAAATAGTGTTTTGTGTTATACCTAGGTAATCTGCCTAATAGTTCAGGATGAATATAGCTACCATCTTGCTAAGAGAACTCTGTGGTTTTTGTGTACTTGATTTTAAGCACTGTATTTGATTGATGTTCTTGAGAAGATATTTTCAGTGCCTTGCTAAAAACAGGAGTGCGTATGTAAGAAGCTCATCAGTCCAATGGATGCTACAAATGTGATGCTTTCCATTTTTAGATAGAAAAGTGTCTGTCCTGGAATGTTTTTGGTCTGTTTCTAGCAGGGGCTCATTTTCACCATTCCTAGAAATATCATTTCACTTGACAGCTTTTCATTAAAAGAGAGAGTGAATGTGTCAGTGCACTCATGGGAAACTATATTTACCAGGATTGTTTTTACATACTGTAGGCTCTCTGCTGTCCTGGAAAGACTGTACAGACCTGTCAATCCCCACTGTTTCTCGTCTAATGGGCCGAAATAGTGCTTCTGCCTAGTGTATAGTACTTTATTACTAAAGAAACAGGTGGAATGTTAAAGACAAATAGACTGGTTAGTCACTAACAGATGAATTTTTGTATGAAGAAAGTTATCATATTTTCTCATTAAATCTCTATTTTTGTCTTAACCATGTCAAATACCTATTTTTTTCTGCTTCAGAAATACATAGTTCATAATGGGACTGGATCTGTGTTTGTATATCACTTTCGCTTATGGCTCTTGTTTTCTATTTATTACATATTTTCCTCATGAACCATAAGGAAGTTGCTATCACTGTTAAGTTACTAGGGGTGTTTTAGGGTATCACATTGTTCTGCTTTTGTTATTTTTGTCTGCTATGATATCAGGAGACAGTTTTTATATATTTCACTCTATAAACACTTCACAAATACAATGAATGACAGTTATGATACCAATATCTTAGACATCCAGTAATGTACTGCAATCATATACTGAAAGAAATTGGAAGATTAAATATACTTATAAGTGATTTTTGAAAACATTGTTATTTTTCATCTAGCAGTACAGCCTACATTCAGTTTCATTTTCACATTAACTGGTTCACTGGTCAATTGTACAGCAGCTATGCTAACTGATAATTTCTTGATTAGCAAGTAAGAAATATAAACATGGATAAGATTTATTAAGTATCATTGAGATTGTGTCATGTACTCTAAAGTCATCATGAATATAATTTTGATCTTTATAAATTCCTTGAAGGGCAGACCAAATAGCTCAGCAGATTAAAGTGCCTGCAAGCAAGCACAGGGGCTGGGGGTTTGAACCCCAGGCCTGCCATGCCTGCCCCACTCTCAGGGTGTGCTGAAATGGCAACTGAGACTGTGCGTGGTGGTGCGTACCTGTAATGCCAGCTCTTGGGAGGCTGTAAGTAGGCAGATCACTGAGTCTGATCTGGTAGTGAGACCCTGAACACACTGTAGACCCTTCCCTAAAAATACAAAATAAATAAGTAAATAATGAAAAAAAAATTCCATGAATTGGCTGCTGAATCAAGACAAAAACTACAACTATGTTTCTTAGCAATAGAGGCAATATTGTCTGAATTATAAGAGTGTCAAAATTAAAGCATAATGTTTTTGTCTCTGGACCTACATTTGTAACCAAGGACTTTAGAAGAGTCATTGGAATCTCTGAATTACAATATCTTCATTTGCACAGTGAAAACAGTTTATTAAGTTTTGGGGGGAGTTAAATGTGATGCAGCAAGTCAAAACAGCATTTGGCATATGACTTTGCTTTCAAAAAATTAGCAGATATCATGAGTTAATATCATTAATGCTACATATTGCAAAGGAGAAACAAGCTGCACTTAGTCCTTGACTCTCAGACAAGGCAGTTTTAACATACTTTATGCTTTCTCTGTTTCTCTATTGACTGCAGAACTAACTCCTGACAGGCCTGATTAATGAGTTCCTTTTCATTTTTATTAGTATGCAGATAGACTGCAATAGAGCAATAGCAAAGTAAGCCTCCCAGAAAGGAGAAAAATGGTTTGTAAAGCATGTGGACTCTGTATCATTTATTTTTGTGATACAAAGCTAAATATTGCCTGCCACATACATAGTTCACAATATTTTGCTAAATTGGCAATGGACAAAAACAACTGATGCTTTTGCTTCAGTAGCTATGAAAAACTGCTTTACCCATTTTGGAGCAATAGAAACTTTAAGAATCAGAGTTGATAATTAAATTTCAGACTTCTTTAAACCTTTTCCTGTTGCTTTTAAATACAGAAATATAGAAAGAAAAGCCAAATTCAGAGAAATTCTGTGTAAGTATAATAAAATGGCACAGGGCTAATTTGAATGCTGATATTTTTGCAGTAATATTCACTGTGGAGAGAGCAATTATTAGGCCAGTTTTACATTTATGAGAAAATATATTACATTTATAATAAAATATAAAATATATACAATAAGATAAATATAAAATTTATAAAATATATAGTGTAAGATACCAATGATAGCTAATAATTTAAAGTCAGTCTATGTTAGGCATTGTTAAGTATACTTTACCTGTATAAATTTATTCTAATGGATATTACAACAAATTAGTCAATAGTTTCATTTTTAAGTAAAAATAATAAAACTAAATTAATGGAAGTTTCATAATTTATCCACAGTCATATACTTATTGCATAGAAGTTCTACACGTTGAACTCTGCTTGGTTCCAGGGCTAATAAGAGCCATCATTATGCTACAAATGTGAAAGCAGTAAATATTCTTGTGTTTATCAAGTTTTTTTTTAAAGCACTATAAGAAAATGTCTCCTTTCATCATTTAAGAATCTTTTAAGGGGCTGGTCAGATAGCTCAGAGGACTAAAGCACCTGCTTCTGTAGAGCGCAGCAGCTGGGGGGTTTGGTGTCTGGCGTGCTGCGCCGCGGGGCACGCTGAGATATGGATTGAGACAGGCATGGTGGTATGCGCCTGTAATCCTACCACTTTGGGAGGCTGAAAACAGAAGAATCACTACGAGTCCGATCTACATAGTGAGACCCTGTAGATCCTCTAGATCCTGTCCTAAATACAGAAAAAAAATTATTGGTTCAAATAACTAATTATTTGTTCAAATAACAAATAATCTTTCTTGGTTCCCACATTGTGTAGCAATCAGAAACATTTGAAGCCATCAAAATTTGTGACAGATAAAGTGCCCCATCATATGAGAATGTTTGCAATTTGCTTTAAGAACTTGGAATAAAATGATTAGTATTTTTCCTTATGGCTATGCCCCCTTTAGTGGAAAATCCTTGTTAGAATTATTATAGAGAATAAATTTCATTTTATACTCATTATATGTCAAGTATTCACTGTGAAAAAATGTAGAAGGGACTTGAACTACATGAATCCTATAACTTGATGACCAACTTTTCTGTGGTCATAGTCTTGGCGTTCTCAGAAGAGTAGGTAAGGAAATCACAGGCTCAAAACTAGCATGAGCATACTGGTGAAACGCTCTCTCAAGATTGAAATAATGACAATAATAATAATAATAATAATAATAATACAACTTGGGATGTAGTGCAGTGAAAGCCCTAAGTTCCATCCATACAGCAAAAGAAAAACTAACTGAAGACAGTACCTTTAACAGCTTGCTACCTTTACTGTGTTTATCTTTTCCCATTGAGAATCCTGATGCCATCACACCATCACCTATAGTTTCTGTCCCACATCCTGTAGCAATGACGCAGCTCTTCTCTTCCATAGATTTTGAAGACTTTTCATCTTCATATAGAAAGAGATCTTCCAGTCAATGTCCTCTTTGGCATCCAATTGATAGGATAATTTTCCCAGGTAGGTCCTCAGCCATGCTAGATTAAAAAGCAGACATTTTTTATTGCTACACCTATGGTTTCTTTTGTCTATTATTTCTACCATGGAGAAACTGGAGGCGTTGTCACCATTGAAATGAACTGTATTCTATGAAAGTGGTGGTCAGTACCTAAAAAATTCAAGAGAATATATTAGTATGATGTGCTACTCTACATTTTTATGTAAAATTCTGAATTGCAAATTTAACATTGCCAGAAAGTGAATTACTATTTATTTTCTGTTTAATCTATATAGAATGTTTATATGAAGGCTGGGGAGATGGCTCAGTAGAATAAGCACTTGCCTGGCAAGCACAAGGGCCTGAATTCAAT
>NDGM011177320.1:0-14548 GCA_002564305.1 Octomys mimax | reverse complement strand
CACAGGGTCTCACTACACAGCTTGGATTCATAGTGATCCTCCTGTTTTCTGCCTCCCCAGCTCTGGGACTTCAGGCATGTGCCAACACAACAGGACTGTCACTGGCTCAGCGTGCCCTGGAGCAGGGCCAGTATGGCATGCCATCCCAGGAAATTGGACCCCCACCCCTGCTGTTGCCTAAGCAAGCGCTTACTCCACTGAGCTATCTTGCCATCCCTTAGACTGTATTTTCAGTGCAGCTGAAAGTTGTATGAAACCCAGAAACTTAAGGTAATGTCTAACGGCAGTCCCAGGTGTCTAGGTGGCAGTGCTACAGAGGAAAGAGGGTCTGAAATGGTGAGGAGTTAGTTCAGCAATAAACATCCCATCTACTCAGGGTGCTGAGGGATGGCAGTCATCAGGGAGAATTTGCACAATATTTCCTCTTAGGAAAGAACCAAGCTGAAAAGCTCAAAAGTTCAAACTTGAAATATAATGGTGCTGTGAAATACATATAGCTCAAGGAAGACCAGGGTCAGCAGTGGTGATCTGCTTGGGGACAGGTGATAGCAAAGATGCAGCCACTGCCACAGAGGACCCAATTAGATGCTCAATATAGAGCCCATGGATAAATAGTTTTGAACGGACTTAGGAAAGAAATGTTTTATGATTCCTCCTTCAGGAACATTCTGAAATGCAATAAACAAGGAATACCTGGAAAAATGTTGGCCAAAGGCCAGTGGGGCCTAGTTCAGTGTCACACATCTGCACTTCTAGCTACACGGGAGGCTGAAACAGGAGGATTATGAGTTCAAGGTCAGCCTGGGCCACTTAGCAAGACCTTGTCTCANCCAACAAAAAACAAGAAAATATATCTGGTATTGGGGCTTGGCATTAGAGTGCTTGACCAGCATGTGCAAAGCCTTGAGTTCAATCCCTAGAATATAAAGATCACACTTGACTTAAATAGCAGTAGAACTAAGAAAATTATAAAGAAATTAAAAAAAAACCCTTTGGAATAAGGAGGTGGGGGGTATAATAAGCTTGTTGCTTATATCACCGCAGTGCTAACTAGATCAGTCACATGTGTATTCATGACAACTATTGTTTGAGGAAAACAAAAATTTTATATGAAAAACAATTTAAACAATAAGAAACAAGATAATCCCAAGTGTGTGTTACAGACTGGTATGCTGGGATCTGAGTTGATTTGGCAGTTGTCTCAACACTCTATGGGAATTTGTGTTTGTCCTTTTGAGGTATGACAGAAGAAGTAAAAGATAGAAGGGAGACAAGGAAATNNNGCAACCAAAATTGTGGTGTTAAGAAGACTGTGACATTTGGACTTCAGTGAAAATTAACTAAGGAGATCCATGTGCAGATTCCTTCAGTTCAAATTGAGCTCCTTTCTTTTCAGACTCATCACACTCAAAATTTTTCAGAAATGCTGAAAGTCCATAGATTAGCTTAAGAAAGTAAAGAGCAGAAACTGGACCCCAAGTTAAAGGAATGAGAGAATCCAAGAATATTTACATTACAGAGAGAGAGAGAGAGAGAGACAGACAGACAGACAGACAGACAGACAGATAGAGAGAGGGAAAGGAAGGAAAGGAAGGAAGGGAGGGAGGGAGGGAGGGACGCTTGGCCCATCCCTATAGAATGGGCTATTAATCTTCCAATATGGGGGTGGGGATTTGGAGTTAACCACATTTTCCTGGATTTTGTGCTTCATAAAGAGAAGCATAAGTATTTCCTGTTCCAGGAAAGAAACACCTCTCTCTCTTGAGGTTCTGCACACTATTGCTTTGAGGGTGTACCTTTTAATTTCTGTGTAATAAAACCCTTCCATGTACCTTACTGATTAGTGCTGAAGAGTTTGGTTCTGTGATGGGAGTCAGTGAATCTGAATACTTATATTACAAAAAGAGTGGGTTAAGTTCTCTAACTCAGCTTCAAGAACTTTCTCAAAAAAAAAAAAAAAAGAACTTTCTCAGATCCTCTTTGGGGCACTTGTAGAGACAATGCAAGAGAGATGGGAGCTGGCATGTGACCTGCAATTTTGCAGTTTCCGCTCTTTACTTTCTTAAGCTAATTTATGACCTTTTAGAATTCTTGAAGAATTTTGCATGTGATAGGTCTGAAAAGAAAGGAGCTAAATTTAAACTGAAGGAACGTGCACATGGATCTCCTTGGTTAATTTTCACTGAGGTCCAAATGTCACAGTCTGCTTAACACAACAAGTTTTGGTTGCAATTTCCTTATATCCCTTCTATCTTTTACTTCTGTCATACCTCAAAAGGACAAACACAAGTCTTCACAGTGTGTTGAGACAACTGCCAAACGGACGCAGATACTGGCGTACCAGTCTCTGAGCCACACTTGGGATTATTGTACCCAAGTGCCCCAGAGCCCAGCTTCCTGGAGATGGCTTGGGCCTGCACTCTGTTGCAGACCCTCCTTTCCTTGTTTGCTCTCTGTTATTTTCAGTTGACTATGTATAATTTCTTATGAAGATAACAAATGCCTGCTTCTTCCTTCTCATTCCTGCTTAGCCCTGTGCCCGCTCAAATGTCCCTTTGGATGGCCTGCATGGCAGAGCACTGACTGAGCACAACTGTAGGAAGGTTTGGGGATTGGGATGGTGGGAGTGACATGAAAAGCCAATTCCTTTATGCCCCTGAGGAACATTTTCGCTTTTGTATTATCTACTGCTGATTTGTTATGAGCTTATTTTAATTAAACCGCATAACGAGTGCTGAGTAGGCTTCACAGAAGTAGATGTGGAAGACTAAGTGGGTAAATAAACAAGATAGGTTATCTTCTTTTTCTACTGGCACCAAAACCAACAGGTCATCTCAGCAAAATCAGTCCAGTTTTATTTGTATGTAACGATTTGTCTATTTGCTTGCTTCACTGAAAGCGTTGTTCAGTGACTTCATTCAATACATGAGGACTCACTAGTCTGTTTGTAATGCAACTCATTCCACAGGAAATGAGACCAGAGGATGGACTTAAACATCTCCAGGGAGTAAATCCTGTCTCATTACTCAGGGTGGCTGGATTTTGTGGTTTATAGTCATGAGGAAAATGTTGTGTAAGCATGATTTATAAAATGGAGAAAGTACCTTGACTACCAATGTCCCTGCTTGTGTTTCATGAAATTCTAATGTCAGTTATCCCTACATTCCTGGAAATTGGTTAAAAAACAACCATATAGTGAATGCCTTATAGAAGGACATAGATTACACACCATAAAATCACTGTGACCCAGTCCTATTGCACTGAAGCTCACAGGTTAATAGTCTTCCAGAAATCCACTGGGAGCCAAGTAAATGGGGCAAAAGAGGAAGATGTTAATGGGCAAAAGGAAGATAAGAAAGAGCAGCAGGCTAAAGAACTACCTAATTCTTTGCCCACATGGTGATTACTGCAGCCTCAGGACCTGGGCAAGAAAACAGTCACTGGAAAAGGGAGACTGGATCCGGGAAGCACATTGATTTATTTTTGCAATTTTGCTTAAGGGCAGACATGCTGTTGCCAGAAATAGAAGTTTCACATACATTGCACTGACCTACTTCCCTGACCGTATCCTGAAAGGCTTCTTCTATTTAGGCTAAGAGGTGAAAATAAGGAGAACAAAAGGGCAAAGAAGGCTCAGTTATTTAGAGAAGTCAGAGAGAACATACAAAACGTTTGGGTTAAAATTGGACAGAGAAAAGCAGCAGTTAAAAGTTGCTCTGTAGGAAATTAGACCAGAGGGTGGACTTAAAAGCTCCAGGTTTGCCTCTGTGGAATGTTGGCTTCCTGATTCTTCCTGAACAACAAGGAGAGCGGTAAATTTTATTTTTCTCGAGATGGCTAGGAGCCGGGAATGGTCGCTAGGGGTGTGATACTGGTCTGTGCTCAGAATGAGGCTGTGTGTCCTTGGCCAAGCTATGGTGGACTGAGGAAGGCAAACACTTCTCTCGGTTCATAGAATGGGCCTCTAATTATTTTTCCTCTCACTGGGATTTAAATCTTTGCTGGGTAGGATCTCTGTGTATAAGTAATTTGTCTAGGGCTTGGATTTGAAAAATGATGTTGAAAGGGGGATAGGGCGGACAGCAAAAGCAGAAGAATATGATCATGGTGCTTGGAAACATGAGTGGTGACTTAGAAAAAGTCACATGTTGGATTTGCTGGGAAGCAGACACTGAGATGGAGATTAGCAGGCAGGATGTTCTTAGGAAGACCTTCTTAGCTCAACATCTGTGGAAGGGAAAGAAAAGAAGTCGAACTAGGTGGATTAAAAAATTGAAAGAGCCTTACAAGGAGCTGTGGAGCTGGCTTTCATCTTCACTTCCCATGAGCTGGAGGAACTGAATAGGTCTTCATACCTTCCTGTTGATTAGGTTGTGCCTGCCCTTGTGAGAGCTATGACCTTCACCAAGGCAGATTTCTGTAGCATAGGAAGAATCCAAAGAGGGGCAATAGATGCAAACTGTCTTCCAGGAGCACTCCCAGTAGCTGAGGAGATGAAGCTATAAAATCAAGCATCTTCAGTACCTAACACATGATATCCACAGGGGGCTGGTTCTGGGCCTGTGTAAATACCAAATGTGAGGGTGCCCAGATTCCTTATCAACAAATGGCACTGTATTTGCACATAACAGACACACATGCTGCTACATGAATAAATCTCAAGATGACTTGTAGTTCCTAGTATAATTTTAATGCTACATAAGTAGTAGTCATGCTATATTGTTTAGGGATTGGAGAAACCATCTGTACCTGAGCAGTACAGATGCAACCGCAATCAGCCCAACTACATTTGGCATGTTGGGTTGGTTGAATCTGTGTGAAGCCCACAGGTACGATGGGGTGACTGTCAGTGTTAGTGTACATTGCTGACCAGATGTTGAACTGATTCCCTAAGGAATATCCTAATAGTCCTGTGACACTGTTGTTCACTTGTGTTAGGCAGCGTGGTGTAGATGAAAAAAGATTAATTTAAAAATATGGCCCAGACAGTGCTCAGGTTAGTGGAATTAGTTCTTTATACATTGAATTGTTCTTATTTTTCTGGCGACGTAATATTGGTCAAGTGTTTCTGAACTGGGGATGATGGTGCTGTCTAAAGGATATTTAGTTGTGTCTAGAAATGTTTTTTCCAGATTTTATTAGTATATGTTTGCAATAAATGATGACTGTATTTCTTGTGTGGAGTTAATACGTATATACAATATGTCTTAATATATTCCCTCCTCTTCCTCTCCTTTCTTCCCCTCAATCTGTTTTTCTGATCTGCTCTATAAGACACACAGCTTAAGTATTTCATAATTTCTCTTGTATGAGAAGCATAAATATAAATAAAGAATGAAATAAAAGATGGAAAGTAAGAAGTAGGAAAATGTGTCTTTCTCCCATGAAAACATTTTTGATTGTCATGACTGGGCAGAGAAGCAGTATTGACATCTACTGGGTAGAAGCCAAGAATGCTACTAAATATCTTAATATGCCCAAACAATTCCCATTATGATTATCCTTTGAATAGTGCTGAGCTTAAGAAACCTGCCTCAGACCACTGGGTGAAATGAGAATGTTTGATCCAACCTCTCTCTACTCTCTTTGATACATATCTCCTTCCATGTTCAGAGAGCATGTTTTTAGGTTGTTGCCCCAGCACCAGGCCAAATTGTTGTTTGCCTCACAGCATCAGATATACACTAGAGGTGTCAAAAGTTTGAATCCTGTATGGAATCATCAAGTGAACAAGTTAGAGGACAGTGGAGCAATTGTGATAGTCACTGCAGATTGTGCCAGTCTTGGGTCTTAGTTCCAATTTACATGCCGGTATACAAGCCTACTTCAGGACCCAGAAGAAGCTGGGTGTGAAAATACTCTGCAGTTGTTCTTGATTTCCTTAGAGTCTTGGGGGTTGAGGTTGGCTAACAGTGCCCCTGACACTGAGGACAGGGGGAAGCATCCAATTAAGAGAACATTATCTTCTATTTCTGTCTTGTTCCTTTATTCCCTCAATGCTCTGAGCCCCAGTTATCTCTCCCCTGCACAAAGTCCAGGAGGCAGATAGCTATACCTCTTATCTCTTGCTTGTGTATCAGTTACAGCTCACTAGAGAAATGAATTTAATGTAAAATTGCACATACATATGATTTACAAGGCAGACTTACAACAGCTGCCTGCACAGTCATGTGTGGAAGAAGGCAGAAGGCCTGTTTACATGCTGGATATCCAAGGTCTGCTCAACGCTAAAAGCCTGGAGGTCACTGCAGGGTCCCATATGAGTCCATATCATGAAACTGGAATCTGCTCTGGAAGGACAAAGAGCTAGAAGCCTGGTGATGGATGTTCAAAGGGGATAGTGATGCCTGGAGCTCCTCCAAAGAAGCTGAAATCAGGCTTCCTTCTTTACTTCCTTTTTATTCCACTTAGGCTTCAAGCCTACTGGTTGGTGACACAAGTGCCCAGGGTGCGTCTCCCCTCTTTAGTAAGTCCGTTATCCAGATGCATTCAGAACTATGCTAAGCCAGCCAGTCAGGTGTTTCTTATTCAAGTTGCAGTTAACTATCACACCTTGGGACCAAGGCAACCCTTAACTTATGTGGTAAGCCATACTCAGGGAACGTGTCCTTTGTTCGATTTTGCCTGCTTACATCTGGTAATCTGAACAACTAATTTGAAGACAACAGAATGCAATCTAACAACCACTGTTGAATCTCTATTATTTTTTTAGTGACATTTTGTCTTTTCCAGTTTTTTTTTTTTATTATTTGTTTTACTATTTATTGTTCTCTTAAAAATGAAGTCAAAAGAAGGGCTTTGAGCATTTCTGCTTTACTTTTCCTTTTTGGGGGAGGAAAAGGAAAAAAAAATATCTAATTACTAATCAAAATTACTAATTTCTTTAGAATCTGAACATTTATACTCATTGACCAAAACATTATGTCCACAGACTCAATATTCAGCTTGTTATTTAACTTTTCCCCCAGTTTTTATTACAACATGTTTGCCTACCAAGTTCAAACAACTCAGTGCATTAAAAGTTCCCAGGATCAAAACTACTTCAATGTAGACACTATATTGCTATTCGTGAAGAAATGTATTTTTCATGAGTTTTTTTTTCCTGGAGGAAAATCACGGATATTTCTTGTTAGTCATGGAATAGTAGGACCTGGGATCCTAGCTCTTAAGTCTATGGGAGTCTATTCTACATGGGATTGTAGTTTCTTTTGATCTAGGTACTAAAACTTGTTTGTTGGCATTCAATGCTGAAACACTGGAGAAAATGTTTTTCCATATCATTAAAGCACATACCTGCTTTATACCCAAATCACTCACCTCTCTACCATGCGAACCCAAATGATGCTGTGTACACACACATCCTGAGGACAAGTGTGTCATTTATATAACACATTCAGCCCTACTTACCATTGCAGTCTATCATTCAGTTAGGTATTTGGCAGGTGTCCTATTCTAGTCAGACTAATATCATTATGAAAATTCATGGAGATAATAAGGTTTTCTTAGGCAGACAATGTTTTTTTTGATTAGAACATCTCCAACAGTTATTAATTGTTTTGCATGAAAATATCATAGTAAGAACCTGAAAGAGCAAATAAAATCCAAAAGGTACAATAGATACTGTGACATGGAAAGAAATGCGCAAAGGGAAAGAAAACTGGGATGATGTAACAGAAAAGAAAGAAAAAGGAAGGGAAAAATGTGTACGTATGTACACAGGATAGCTTACATAATTGTACTGCTGACTTCTACTGGTCTATCGAAAGGAACAGTTAGTGATTGACTTGTTTTTCTTCTTTTTAATTTTTAGGCATTTTGCATGCACTTGGTAATCTGAAGAACTAATTTGAAGACAACATTATGCAATGTAACAACCTTTGTTGAATCCCTATCATTCTGTTGAGTGAAATTCTGTACCATTGGTAATGTTTTGTTTTATTATTTTTTATTCTCCTTAGAAAACAAAGTTTTTAAAATACCACAGGTGATTTAATCACACCATGAATCAGTCATCTGCCAAAGTAAATTCCTAAAATCACCATCATTACTGGGTCATGCTAATGTAAGACGAAGCATCCAAACCTGGAAAACAGAATATTCTTTTTAGCTTTTATAGCTAACACGTAGAAAGGCTGATACTTTCTTAAAAGCTTTATACTGTCCTCTATCATACATGTCACACACACACACACACACACACACACAGCTCTGAAAGCAAATCTCAAAACCAGATCAAACTCGTTTAGCCCAAAGTCAGTAAGTATAATCATATTTGCAATAATAACTTAATAAACATCATTGCAGATCAGTGATTTCAACTGCATCAAAGTGTTATTAGGTGTCTGCTCCCAAACATGGGATTTTATCTTTTACTTCGATTGGTATAAATAATATTAAAGCACATTTCCTAGGCAAGATTGGTGTGTAAAATATTAATACAGGAGAATCATCAATAGATACAAGTGAAATTTATTAGTTAGGGGCAAAGTTCAATTCTAAATTCCTAGTTATTGGGCAGTTATGGAGAAAAGGAGAGAAATGAATTGTTTTTCAAAAACATCAATCTGAGACTGGAAGTATAGCTCAGTGATTAAAGGACTTGCCAAGCAGTGGGGTTGAGACCGTGGGTGTGATGGGTACTTATTGAAAACAAGAAAACCGACACCTCCCTCAAACAAAATAATAGTAAAAAAAAAAAAAAAAAACCTACCAAATACAGACTTAGAGAGCCAGGAATTCAATGAAAATCTAGCAAGAGGAGAATAAAGTTAAGAGTTACAATGCTCATATTAGGAATGTAATGTTTTTGAGTCTCAGCTATATAATAAAGTGTGGGTTAAAGTGGAAATCTAGAAGATAGTATATGTAAACACTTATAAATTCTAGTAGATTAATGGTTATTATTTATTATCATCAAACTATTTTGATACTTGTAATTAATCTAACTTTTAGTAGATCAAGGTGCCAAGTTTTACTTTCTAGAAAAGAGCATGCACATTTTTTGCATGTTTTTTGAAATATGGAAATATTTCTTCAATCTATCTGACTCATGATTAGAAATTTCTATTTCGACAGACTTCTGATTTTTTTTCTCTGAGGTTCTTCCCATAATTGAAAGAAAAGGAACTTAAGGAATAATTTGTTCAGGCCATGGAGTTTTATTTAATTTCACAATTACCACCCACTTCCTTGTGGAAGGGTCCTGACTTTCAAAAACTCAGGCACAAGGACAATTCATTCTGATAAAGAAAATGTAGTGATGACAGCATAAAATGAAGTGGGTCACAGGTCATATGTTTGGGGGGACATAGGGTGGCCCAGAGTCAGGGAGCAGGAAGAAGCCCCATATAGAAGAAGTAAATAGGATTAAAAGTCACAAAGGAAAGGCCAGCAGCAAAACACAGCCTCTCTGAGACCTGAAATTGATGTGCTTGGAAAATAAAAATCTGGTGAGCAAAATAAAAAGTAGATCTCAAAGAACTGAGAGACTGAGTTGACAAGAAAACTAGGAACTACAGAGAGATGGAAGAAATGCGACACAGTGCAGAGCAGAGAATGTTAGCTTGAGGCTATCCTGAGTTACAAAGTGAGCTCAAGGCCAATGTGAACTGCATAGTGAAGCCCTGTGCCAAAAGACAAAAAAGAGAGAGAGAGAAAAAAAAAGGTAAAACTATTGAATACATAGATGTTTTCAAGGACATTCTAATGTCACCAGTTCTGAAACTCTTTAATTAAAGGGAAGTCATACTTCTTCCTGGAAGCAAGTATTACCCTAATAACTAAGCCAGAGAATGACCCAGTCAAAAAAAATATAACCAAACTACCTAGGGGCCGGGGAGATAGCTCAGTGGAATAAGCACTTGCCTGCCGAACTACCTACTGTACATAGATGCAGAAATTCTCAATAACATACTGACAAGCAGAATGCAGCAAAGCATCATGAAGATTATACACCATGGCCAAGTAGGTTTCATCCTAAGGATGCAAGGATGGTTCAACATATCCAAATCAATAAATTTAATACACCATATTAACAGAACCAAAGATAAAAATCACATAATCATCTCAATATATGCAGAGAAAACATTTGACGAAGTCCAACACCTACTCATGATAAAAACCCTATTGAAAATTGGAATACATGGTCTTTACCTCAATCTGATAAAAGCCATCTATGACAAACCAACAGCAAGCATCATACTAAATGGACAAAAATGGAAAGTCTTTAAAATCAGGAACAAGACAAGGATGCTCATTATCATCATTTCTGTTCAGTATAGTTTCTGGAAACATTAGCCACAGCAACTATACAAGAGAAATAAAAGGAATAAGGATAGGAAAGGTAAAAGTTAAATTATCATTATTTGCTGATGACATGATATGCTACAAAGACCCTCAAAACTCCATCGAAAGACTTACAATTTTATAATGAAATTCAATAGTGTAGGTGGATACAAAAATCAACACTCAGAGATCAGTAGAATTCCTCAGGCTAGAGAGGTAGCTCAACACACTAAGCTCCTGCTTACGCAAGCACAGGGACCAGGGTTTAATCCCTGGCACCACATGCTGTGCCAGCCCTGTCCCCAGGTGTGCTGAGCTGGCCACCAAGACTGGGTATGGTGGTGTTTGCCTGTAATCCCAGAGATGGGGAGGCTGAAAACAGGAGGATCACTATGAGTCCAAGCTAGTGGGATGCTGTCCTAAAAACATATAAAAAAGCTATAACATTCCTATACAAAATAACCAACTTACAGAAATAAGTTAAGGAAATCACATCCTTCACAATAGCATCCAGAACCTAAACTGCAAAAGAAATAGCATCAAGGATCAGCAAACAGGATAGCATCAAATTTAAAACCTTCTGCCCAAACAAAACAACCATCAGAGTGAAAAATCCACAAAATGGGAAAAATATTTGCCAGCTGTTTCATGGACAGAGGACTAAGATCTAGAATATATAAATAAGTCAAAAAATTAGACTCCTTCACATAAAAGACCCAATCAAAGTGGAGTAACTGAAATGAATAGAGATTTCTCAAAAGAAGTCTGATGAATAATGAGCATATTCCACATTTCTGGCATATTAAAGAAATGCAAATTAACACATCACTGAGATTCCATCTTACTCCAGAATGAATGTCTATCTTAAACCAAATAATAAAGTATAAAGCTTGAGAAGTTGTCAATAAAATGGAACCATATACATTGCTGGTGAGAATGTGAACTAGTGCAACCACTATGGAAACCTCTGTGAAGATTCCTCAAAAAGCTAAAAATGGGTCTGTGAGGCTGGCTAGATAGCTCAGTGGACTAAAGCACCTGGAGAGCCCAGCAGCTGGAGTTTAATCCTTGGCATGCCGTGTTGGACCCACCCCCAGGGCATGCTGGGACAGTGATTGAAACTGGGAGTGTTGGCGTGACCCTGTAATCCCAGCTCTTGGGAGGTTGAAAACAGGAGGATCACTATAAGTCTGATCTACATAGTGAGACCTCATAGACCCTGTCCTAAATACAGAAGAAAAAAAAAAAAAAACAAAAACCTAAAGTGAAAATCCAAGTTGACCCAGTTAATTCCCCTTTTAGGTATTTTCCAAAAATATTAAAGATATAATTTTACAGTGATCCTTGTATACCCATGTTTATAACAGCAGAACTCTCAATAAATAAGCTTTCAAGTTGACTACACATCCATCAACAGACAAATGGACAAAGAAAATGTGGTATTTAGACACAGTGGAGTACTACTATGCTATAAAGCTGGATAAATTTGTGTCACTTGTAGGAAAATGGATGAACCTTGAGATCATAATGTTAAGTGAGGTAGGTCAATCACACAAACTCAAATATTACATGGTTTCTTTTAGATGAGAAATCTTATGCATAAATAAATCAAAGAGCAGAATAAAAATAGATAATATGAAACAGGGATAGAATAGTCAAGTGGACTAGGGAGTGGAGGAAGGCTGGAGGGTAGGGAATTGAAGGGGACATTAAACAATGAAAAAACATATTTCAAACTTGTACTAACAAAAATAATTTTTAATAAAAGAACAGCTTCAGGTCTACTTCATGGCATCTATGGCTATTGTACTTGTGAAAGCTTCATATTTAAATGTCTTGAGCACTTCCCACCCAAGCAATCCTAGATGAATATTGGTTTCATAATTCTACATCTCTCTAATAATACAAAGTCATTTCTTTTCGTTATTTTCTTCTTGGCAGAGATAGAAGCAGTGACACTGCCTGCACTAGAGGCACTATGCTGACTCCGAGTTAGCCCAGGGTTCTGATCTTAGATAGCAGATGCACAGTCAGGGGAGGAGTCTGGGAAAGTTGTCTTTGCATGTTGGGTTGACAGGTGGGAGCTCAAGTGGGAGGAAGCAGTTCTTTGAAGCAGTCAGCACAGTTGCCCCAGGCATGACCCTGAAGGAATCAGAAGGAAATAGCAGTTGTGCCCGGATCAACCACCTAATATGATCCATGTCAAGTATGACCTTATGTCAATGGTGGCAAATCTACAACATGCATGTTACAGTGGGTTGTTTGTGTCACTAAAAGTTCTGAAATCTTTATGATCACTGCTCTATGTCAACTAGCCATTATGATCCTCCATTGAGCCAGGGCCAGGTAGAAGAAGCAAGCTACTGAGTCACAGCTTAACTTGGAGACAACTGGCTGAATTCCTGTGGCATGGTGGCCTAGGCTGTATTAGTGTGAGCTTGTGTGGTGCCAGCTCACATAGTGGCTTAATCAGCAAACTCTAACCTGGGCAGCATTACCTCAGTTCCACATCTCATATTGCCAGGTCTACCTGTCTCTCAGCTTGGTCTTGGCTTGAGCTATTGTTCCCTTCTGCTGCTTATCATCCTACTGCACAGCCCCTGGTACACTGATTTTTTCTGCTCTCCACAGTGTGCGCGTAGATCACTGGCACCAGCCTATGAGTTTTTTCTACCTTCTCAGTCACTCTCTGTATTCTCCTAGAGCTGTTTGTAGTCCCAGAAGGTATGAGGCCTTGGTAGTGTAAGACAACTCAAGAGTACTATCATATTATTAGGGTAGAACACAAGTACATTTATAATAGGTAAACCAATTTTATTTTTGCTGGATGCCACTGAATTGAGTTAAGCCACTACCTAACTTGGCTGAGGTTGAGGAAAAACAAAATTTAGAATAAATCAATTAAACCAGTTGACTTAAATTGACTGGTCGTTTCAGGCCAAATCACTTTCACTGGGTAGATGGCCTTAGAGAGTTTCTCAAACACAGTTCCCATAGCAACTATACAAAGAAGAAATGGCAGCAAGAAGCAGTGCATGTGGAATTTATTTTATCTTCTCCTGCCTGACTTCCTTTAGTCTCACATCATATTCCCTTAGGCCCTGGCCATCTGGGTATGTTCTTTTTCTCTTAGCAGTTTCCCTCAGGAAAGAATTCCATTTAAAATGCCCTTTCTTACCTGCCTCTGACTGAGACTGAGATTGTCATTGACAAGCATGAACTTCAGTCCTTTGTGCCTATAATGACAGCCTACCTTGAACTGTCCCTGTCCTTTTCTCTTGAACTTGATGCTCTAGGATTAGGGAGTTTATTGCAAAAAGAATTATGATTTTAGTGCCAGAACCTGTTCTAGGTGACTTCCCCCAGTACAAGAGCAAAGCATTTTGCACACAGCTGCTCAAGTAGCTCCAGAAACCTCAAAAGAAAACCCAGCATCACAGTCTTCTTCCAGGATTCCTCCCTGTCCCATTTCTTATCACTAGCAAGTAGGCGACTCAGAACAGTCTGTGTTTGGGCAGTTTACAGGCTGATGCTTATTTAGCTTCTCTCGACCTGTATCT
The DNA here is from genome assembly GCA_002564305.1 of Octomys mimax. Lineage (NCBI taxonomy): Eukaryota > Metazoa > Chordata > Mammalia > Rodentia > Octodontidae > Octomys > Octomys mimax. The sequence continues at coordinate 704 of NDGM011177320.1, read as the reverse complement.
TGACATAGATGCCCGTCTTCTAAGACCTGAAAATGTCTTCATTGGAACTACACTGAGGCTCCTTTAAAATACATGTAACACACACACACACGCGCGTACACACACACACACACACACGCACTACACATAACACAGCAAAGCAGGCTATCTAACCAAGACTCATTCTATTATTTGTAGAAGAATTTATTTGTTCAAAGTTTTGAAATCTTCCTCCCCAAAAAGTGGCTCTGACTGCCATTTCTAACACATGTTTAAAGAGATTTTTCATAAACATGCCTGTTCAGTACTGTATCACAAAAGCAACCGAAGTCTTTCTCAATTATTTATCCTGGGTTACATGTCAAACTCTTGAGTTGATATTCAAGGGTTCCAGAATTTCATCTTAGCTTGCCTTTTCATTTATGCAAAAGAATAAAAATATAAAAATCTTCTGCTTTAGCTGAAATAGCACGTTGGACCCTCAAACCACCTTGCCATTGCTTGTTACTTATTTTTGCTCAAGCCAGTGCTTTTACATAGGATGCCCTTTATCTCCTTTAGGGAATTAAAATTCTTATCCCTACAACTCATTGCAATGTCTTTATAAAGCCAATTTTGGTTATATGTACATGTATCTGTGTGTGCTTATATTGGTATGTAGTTTCTGTGTAATCACTACAAAAATCAGTGGCTAGGGGCCGGAGAGATGGCTCAGTGGAATAAGC
>NDGM011177319.1:0-11458 GCA_002564305.1 Octomys mimax | reverse complement strand
TGGATTATTTTTTCCTGTATCCTAGTTGTTTTTAAGAGATCCTTTCTTACCTTTTCACTAGCTCCACTAGTGTCTTTAAGAGCTGAAACTCTGTCTTCACTTTCACTCAAACAGTTTTGCAGGCTTGTGATTGAGGTTCTAATTTCCTCTATGTCTCTTTGACTCTGCTTCTTGTGATTTATTTCTTTTGTGTATTGCTCCTTCAAGGAATCCATCATTTTTCTAATCTCTATTTTTTATCAATATCTTCTTTAGAATCTTTTATTAATTCTTTTATTACCGAGATTTTTTCAGATTGAGTTTCTTCCATATTTTTCTGTATTTGATTCTTTACTTCAGATGCTATGAATTCAGAGATTTCTTTTTGTTTATTTCAGAAATTAATTCTGTTCTGAGTTCCTCTATACTTTTGTGCTATTGTTTCTTTTCTTCTGATGCTGTTAATTCATACATTGCAGCTGAGGTAGTGTCCTCTGCACTTTTTATGTGTGGGCATTGGGTTTCCCCCATATGTTTCTATTTGATTCTTTACTTCAGATGCTATGAATTCAGAGATTTCTTTTTTTATTTCAGAAATTGATTCTTCTCTGATTTCCTCCATACCATTCTTCTGTTGTTTCTTTACTTCTGACGCTGTTAATTCATTCATTTCAGCTGAGCTTGTGTCCTCTGCACTTGTTATGGGTAGGCTTAATGCCTGAGATTGCATTTTGCTCCTCTCTTGGTCATTTTGTATAGCACTGACCTCTAACCTTTGGTGTAGAGCTTTGGTGCAGTTATAACCTTAACACCTATTGAAATTTGGGCACAGATCTATTAAGTTTGAGTTTATCCAGTTATATCTGGCCTGGGTCTAGCTGTTGTGTTCAGCTTCTTCCTGCTGCAGCTCTTGGAAGTGAACCTGTTTTGCCCCTGTGGCACAACAGTGAACCTGTGGTGCTTCTCTGTTGTGCCCCTGGCCCAGGGGCCCAGGGGAGTGCAGAAGCTCTCCCACACACTAGCCAGGCCTGGGCTTGGGCTGGATCTGGAGGTCCTGAGAGTGTCGTTGATGTTCTCATTCACTGGGTGGGCATGGGAGTGGGGTCTCCAGAGGGGTGTAGGGGTCCCAAGGGCATGGTAGAGGGTCTCATTCATGCAGTGTTCCTTAGTTTTGGTCCAGAGATGTCTTTTGGGCCCAGAGAAGCTGGGAGCCCTTGTCTGGCTTTTGTAAGCCCTTTCAAACTAAGAGGGAGGCAAGCTGGCCATTTTCATGTGACTAGAGAAAGTACTCTGGGTGACTATATGTGTAATTTAACTTCTTTACTACTCTTATTTCAGACTTGTCAAATATAAGGATATTTCTGTCTTAGGTACTTAAAAAGGTTTTTTGGTTATATATATATATATACATATATATAAACTTAAATTATATATTATATGTAATGTATATAATATATATCTAATCATATACTATAATGTACATATATCTTATAATATATATAATATGATTATATAACATAATATACAATGTATGTATTATATATAGTCATATATAATATATTATATATCACATATATTAGACATATACACATATATAGAATTGAGATATATATATATATATATATATCAGATAGACTCTTGCCACTATTAAATCTTAAAAGATAGTTTGTTAATTGAAATGTGTTAAATGCTTATAATGTTTGCTTTGGTCTGTTATTTCCCAATTCAGAATCCATTTTGTGTTTGGCCATTAGTCATTTCAGATAAGGCAGCCTAATTTTTTGTTCTTCATTGTATGATTTTTTTTTTATAATTGTGATGATATACCTTATTTGTAGTATATCCTATACGTGTTCATTTTTCCTTCACTACATTGAAATTTGAATAGCAGGGTAAGTGAGATATTAAAGCTTAAATGTATCCAATACACACAGGGATTTTCTTAAATTTGCCTGCAGTAACCACATTTAGTTTTCACTCTTTCTTTTTCTTTTTCTTAAAATAACACTCATAGACCAGTAAGTTTGGATGCCTAGTTTCATGTTGGGTTTTTATCTGGAGGCCCACGGAAAGAATCTGCTTCTAAGGAACTCAGGTTAGTGGTAGAATCCAGTAGTTTGTAGCTACAGAACTGAAGTCCTCATGCTCTAGCTGACTGTTGCATATGATTTTTTTCAACTACTTGATTTTAAAAGCCATGTTTCACCCTGTTGGGATAACCTTGGATGACGTCCTAATCTGAAGATCAGTTGTGCCACATTAGATAGACAGTTTTCATTTCTCATCAATACCAACAGACTTGCTTCATCTGCAGTGCAAAAAATCAGAATTGTGTCCTACAGATTATTCCACAGCTGTATTTCTTTTGGATTTATGGAAGGAAAGAAACCCAATAAAAACAATACAGAATTTCAAAACAAGATGATAGAAAATTAACAATGGTTATTATATTGGATATTGTTTTCTGTTGCTCAAATTATAATATATAGGCATGCAAAATTCATCAAACAATATAAGCTCTAACTGTTCCTTTCAATGAACTAATAGAAATTAGTAGTACAATTATCTTAGTTATCTTGTGTACATATACATACATCTTTTTTCTTTTCTTTTCTCTTTTCTCCCATCTTGTTATTCTTTTCTGTTCAGCACTTTCTTTCCCTTTCACATATCTATTATATCTTTGAATCTTATTTATTCTTTCAGTTTAATGTACTGGGGAGGCAATACAATGTTTATACCTGTGAGTCTAATTCACTTATAAGTACGGTCTCAAGTTGCATCCATTTACCTATAAAAGCTTTGAATTTATCTTTCTTTATAGCTGAGTAGTATTCCACTGTATAGAATAACTGCATCTTTTTTATCCGTTCCTTGGTTGATGGACATTTGGGTTTAGCTGTGGCAAATTGTGCTGCAATAAACATGGGTACACTATGTTGCTGTATGATATTTTCATTTCTTCTGGGAAAATATCCAGAAAGAGAATAGCTGGGTAGAATAGTTTTATGAGGAATATACATACTGAATTCTACAGTGCTTGTACCATCTACAATCCCACGAACAGTGGAGAAGTGTTTCTTTTTCCTTATAGCCCCACCAGAATTTGTTATTGGTTGATTTCTTTTATTATAGCCATTCTGTCTAGGGTGAGATGGAATATCAGTTTTGTTTTAATTTGCATTTCTTGAATGACCAATGATGTTGAACATCTTCTCATATATTTATTTTTCAAAGTTTTTGAGAATCCTTTCATTTGTTTATTTTGTATATTTACTATCCTTGTTCCTTGTAAGCTACGTGGTTGTTTGCTTGACAGTGATACAAAGGCAGATCAGACATTATTTCTAGACATAAAAGTCCCATAGTCTTCTGCAAAAGATACTGTCAATTAAGAAGAGAATTGTGACCTAAAAAATTAGAGATGAGAGTTCAAGGCAGTTTGAAAGCATGTTCTATTACCTTCATAAATGTATATTTTTGACTCAGAACCTTAACATGTCACTGTTTTTGAAAATCTTTAAGAATTCTTTAATTTGCTAGATAGAAAAGAATGCTTTATATAAGTTACTATATATGTTGAAGGAAAAAGATCCTTAACATTAGAAGTAAGAATGAATTTTACAATTTCTTTCTGGCATTCTAATACCAGAATATTTTTCTTCAAAACAATATATGCCTTCAAGTAACTGACACTATAGTGACATGCACAGGCAAGTCAATGAACAATTGCATGTATACAATCATATTCTTGGTCTCTGGGATTTGCTAGTCATAAATATTGGTCAACTTTCAACCCATTTTTGGAGGGTGTTGCCTTAATCAGAGAAAGCATTCTTGCCTTTGTCAACAGCAAGTTAATAAAAAAAGATTCATTTCAAGAAAAAATGTAGTAATAAAAAATTAAGTCAAGTGAATTTATCAAAAAAGATGCTTATGGGCTGGGGAGATAGCTCAGCAGTCTAAGTGCCTGCCTGGAAAGCTGGAGGACCCATGTCTGATCCCTGCTGACAAATGCTGTCCCAGACCCTGGGTGATGAGCTAGCCTCTAAAACCTGGAGTGGTGGAGCAGGCCTGAAATCCCAGGGCTGGGGAGGCAGAGATAAGAGGATCACTATGAATTTGAGCTGTGTAGCCAGACCCTGTACCAAATAAATAAATAAAATATATTTTTAAAAGGATATTTATATTTATACAAAACATAAAGTTTTCCTTCTTACTTAGCAAAAGGGAGATTTTTATTTTTATTTTTTATTGTACTTTTAGGGAAGGGTCTACAGAGTCTCACTACTAGATCAGACTCATAGTGATCTGCCTGCTTACAGCCTCCCAAGAGCTGGGCTTACAGGCATGCACCACCATGCCCAGTCTCAATTGTTGCCTGATCATGCCCTAAGGGCAGGGCTGGCAAGACAGGCCCAGGATCGAACCTTGAACCCTGCCCTTCTTGCAGGCACTTTAATTTGCTGATGTGTTTGGCTGGCACTAGGAAAGGGGAGATTTTTTTAAAGGGTTTATCTGTAGGTATCCTAATTATAATTTTTTTTCTCAATTGAAGTACTAATAGGCTCCCATTTATCTTTGATATAAATACTACAAAATATAAATCATTAAATCACCTTTTGTTATCCAGAACATTTTTCTATTTCTTCCTTGTTGATTACACAAATATTTTCTTGAAATGTAAGTGTCTACACCCTGAAGTACCATCTTCTTCTTTCAATTTCATAATGTAACTTTATAGTTGAGCAAAGAGTGACATGTCATAAATGGCCAAAAAGTCACCAGGACCTACAAGGTTCAATCGTCCAAGAGTCCTTTGACACAGCAGCTTAAGAGAGGAAAATAGGTTTATACTAAAAATGAAAGGAAGTAATAGAAATGCCATGTCTCTACTGTTCCAAACAGGTGTCTGTTCAATTCCACAGGGAGGGCCTCCGAGCCATGTCAGGGCTGAGCTGTTTCAATTTTCTGTAGACTCCACAAAACATCTAAGCTTTATAGAAGTGAAAAATAACAACAGCAAACCTCTATGAATACAAATAATCTGATATCATTTCACAAATCATTTGACATCATATGTATCATTTGAAATCTTTTATGCTCTTTTATACCGTTGACTTGTAGAATTAAGTCTTACACTAAAATATCCACCACCTTGGGAATAGTTTACCTTTACCCTAATTTCAGCTCTGTATTTTGGTTCTAGCACAAATTGATGGAGCGGTTTTAAGAGGGATCATATGTATGAAAAAGACATAGAAGTACTAATGTTTATGTTTGAAACTAAAGGATTTTGACTTGCAAGTTTTATGTGCGTGTATTACATATTTAAAGCTGAATGTTCTTTCTTTCAAAATTTATTTTGCACCAATTCACAAAATATAACCACTGAAGATAGTAATTAGGTACTATAAAATGTTTTGATGGGGGCCAGGGAGATGGTTCAGTAGAACAAGTGCTTCCCTGGTAAGCACAAGGGCCTGAGTTCAATCCCTGGTTACACACACACACACACACACACACACACACACACACACAAATGTTTTGATGCACTAAACATATGATTAATATCATACAGTATTTTTCTTTCTGTGCTGAGTTTGTTTCACTTAACATGAAACAATATTCTATCAATATTTTCACATATGACAGGATTTCATTCTTTTAGGGCTAAATAATATTCCATTGTGTATGTGTGCCATATTTCTTTATCCATTCATCGGTTGATGGTGACTTAGATTGCTTTCACTTCTTGGGTATGCAAATAGTTCTGGCAATAACCATGAGGGTGCATATGTCTATTCAACATACCAATTTTATTTCTTTTGAATATCTGCTTAGTACTGGGATTGTTGCATCATACAGGAGTTCTATTTTTGAGCTTTTCAGGAACCTCCATGCTGTTTTTGATAGCCATACTAATTTTAACTCTAATCTACAATGCCCAAGGGTTCACTTCACTCCACAATCTTGCTGATGCTTGCTGTCATTATATTTCATAATAGCGATTCTAAGTGGAGTGAGATAACATCTTATTGTGGTTATATTATATTTCATTGATTATTATCATGTTGAGCATTTTTTCTTACACCTTTGGTCATTTGTCTTCTTTTGAGAAATGTCTACTTTAATTTCTTGCCCATTTTTAACAAAATTATAAACTGTTTTGTTCTTTAAATTTTATGTATTCTGGATGTCAACTTCTTGTTAGATGTATGGATTACATATATTACATTCCAATCTATAGGTTTTCTCAGTACTTTGTTGATTACTTTACCTTTTTATGGTAGTTAGAAAGCAGAAAGTATAGGAAAGGGCAAAGCACAAGACACACTGCTCAAAGTCTGTCCCTAGTGGCCTATTGCCTCCAGCTGTGTCCTACCTTCCAATGCCCCATTCAACTATGAGCTCAGAAAAGCATTGATCAGTTGATGAGGTTAGCGTTCTTATAATTTAACTGCCTGGTGAATGACCCAACTCTGGACACATGAGACTTGCAGGATATTTAGATGTAAACCATAATATTCTGCCCTGGTTCCCAAAAGGCTGCTGTCCATCTTGTTATGAAAAACACATTCAATCCATATCAAAGAGCTGACAGTATCTCATCAGTCCCAGTATTGCCAAAAAGTCCAAGCCTAAAGTATCCTCTGAGATTCAAGGTAAACTTTTATCTATGTACTACCATACAATAAAAAAAGTTATATACTTTTAATATACGCAAGTACAGGGTAAACATTTTAGTTCCAAAGAGAGAATAGGGAAACAAGAATTGGACAAAAGCAATACTAAAAACTAGCAATGAAAATATTAAATCTGTATCATCATATTAAGATTTTGGTGTATATTGTGGCAAGATGTGATCTCAAAGGGCTTCGGCATAGCTACTGGTGTGGTTTGCTGGCTGTAACCTATGTGGCCTCTTTCTTAGAATGTTGCTTTTCACGGCCTGTGGCTATCTTTGGCAGATTTGTCATGTTACTCGTCTCTCTCAATTTCCTGTAGTTTTATTGTAGCTTTAGCTTTGTTCTTGAAACTTTGCATATTACTCTCTCAGGGAATCCTGACAGGGACTTTAACACTGTCATGCTTTGTATTCATGGTAGAAACCTCCATAAACCTACAACTGTTGTATTCTGTGTGCTGCAAAAGCAGCAACACATGAACAATACCAAAATAAAAATAAATGAAAGCATCAGACAGGCCCCTTTGGATCTAGGCTGCAGTTGCCTCTGAGTACCTGGATAACGGAATTTAGAGGTAACACTTCCATAAATGGCCCTACGGGAGCAGGTTGAGCGGAGCTCTTCTCAATGCAAAGTTTCTCAAAAGAGTTCACATTTTTATATCCTTGAGTCTATGATGGATGGTGTCTGGCCAATTCCAGAGATGCCCTCAGAGCATGTTTTTATTATCTTAGTCAAGATTCTTGTCTTTTTACTGGCACAATTTTCTTCAGCCACATCATCCTTGGCTACAATTTTGCACATGTATTTTGTCTGGCTACACTGTACATTTTCCAAATACTTCTGCTCTCATTTGCTCTCAGTTTTCATTGTGAATCTGACTAAAATCATCTAGCTTGAATATTTCTTTTTTTTTTTTTGAATGTTGAAAAGGTTTATTCTTAAACTGGATGGATGTGGTAATTACAGAACAGGATATAACGGGAATGGAATTGAATCAACAATTTGGATAATACTAATGACAATATTAGCCTGGTAAACTGACAGTGACAATTTGCTATATCATTGTTCTTCACATAGTGGCATGAGAAAATAATTTCTTTGAGAAAAAATTAATATAGTGTTCACAGAACTAAAATTTCTTCTTTCTTATTCTCATTTCTTATCTTTTCTCAGACAGAATTTAAGAAAAGCAAAACATGACGATAGATTTGTTAGATCACTGCTCACATCTTCACTGTAACTGAGAATGTAAAATATGAAAAATACAAAAAACATTTGACTCTACATAACAATGCAAATTTATTCATAAATTAATATGCTTAAATTTTATAGCTTAAAATTATTTAATTATTAAAGTAAAATAAAGGGCCAGCAAGACAGCTCAGAGGACTAAGCACCTGTTAAGGCAAGCGCAGAAACTGGGACTCAATCACTGCTACCATACGCTATGCTGGCCCTGCCCCTGGATGTGCTGAGCTGGCCGTGGAGACTGAGCATGGTGGCGTATGCCTGTACTCATGGTGCTTGGGAGATTGAAAACAGGAGGTAGGCTGAATATTTCTTTGCCTTGAAATTTTCTCTGCCAGTTTAATTACTGAGAGACTTTGCTTTTTTTTTTTTTAAACCGGAGATTGAACTCAGGTACTTGTGCTTGCCAGACAAGCACTTATTCTACTGAGCCATCTCTCCAGCCCCCTCTGTCAGTTTAATTACTGCACCACCAAAATGTACACAAAGTCTTAAGACATGGACCAAATATAATCAGGTGCCAGAATACAATATGAATGCTCCTTGTCCAATTTCTAATAGTCATGATTCTCATCTGAATTTTGTAAGTATAGTTCTTCATTGTCTATATTCCTATCAACATCTCTCCTTTCTTCCCACCAATCCTCCTTTCCAACCTTTCTTCCTTCTTTCTGTCTTTCTTTTTTCCTTTTTTACACTGCTGGGAATTGAAACCAGAACCTTCTCACTGAGCTCTGTCATCATTCTCCCTATGTCCCTAATTTGTCTAGGTTGACCACAAATTTTGATCTTCCTGAAGCAGCTTTGTAAAGTTCCTGGATTCTAGGCATGTGACATATTGCCTGGCTAGCATTTAGGTCTTCTGAGCCTTGAATGGAACTGCCCATTAAACTCTATTTATAGAATTCTAAGGCTTCCAAATTGTGTCTCTTAACTTTTCCAAATTCTGCCTATAAATACATTAGACTGTCGGGTATAGGCACATCATTAAACTTACTGGCAGCAGTTTTTTTTTTTTTATTATTCATCATTTCTTTGCTAGAACCAAATACATGGCATGGCATGTGTAAGGATAAGCTGTGCTTTAGCCCGCAGTTTCACAGGACGGAGTCCAGGATTGGCTGGCTCCAAGGCAGACACAGCATGTCAGAAGAGCATGGTGTAGGAATGCTACTTGCCACATGACAGGAGGAAGAGAAAGCAGATGAATAAGAGAATGAGACCTATCCTTCAAAGGCATGCCTGCTGTGACCCACACACTTCAGCTGGACTACCTAGTCATATTTCATTCAGCTATGAATTCAACAATGGATTGATGCATTGGTGAGGCTAGCACCATCACGATCAAAGTTCCTTCTGAAAATGCCATCTTTGGATGTAGGAGCCTTTTGAAGGTCATTTTATGTCTCATTTTATATCTTTAATAACATATATAGTTACCAAAGTTTTTCTCATTATTGATTTCTAGTTTTCTCACTTTGTGGTCAGAAAAGACATTTGGTATGACTTCAGTTTTTTAAAATTGTTGCAATTTGCTTCATATCTTATATAATAGCCAATGCTGCAGGATGCTCTATGTGCTGATGAGAAAAATGTGTCTGTGACAACTGTTAGATAGAATGTTCTGCAGATGTCAGTTACATCTTTGTTTTAAGGTGCAGTTTCACTCTTCTGTTATTTTGTTGGCTGTCTGGATGATCTGGCTACTATTTAAAACAGAACATTAAAGTCCTTAGCTACCATTGTGTTAGTCTTACTCTCCCTTGATGCTCATTAATATTTGTTTCATACATTTGCGTCATCCTAATATTGGGGGCATATATATTTAAAATAATTACATCCTTTTGATGAATAGATGTTTTTATCATTATTTAAGACCTTTCTTATATAGTTCTTCATGCTTTTGTTTTAGACTATTTCATTTGATGTAGGTGTGGCTACTCCTAATTTATTTTGGATTCTATTTGTAGAAAACTATTCCATCTCTTCATTTTTAGAGGTGAAGAATATTTCTCATAAGGAACATCTTTTGGGACTTCTTTGTTTTTAACTGATTGATTCTGTGTCTTGTAGCTGGAGAATTTAATGCATTCCCATTCAGCATAATTATTGGTGTTAAGGTCCATAGCCATTTTAAGTTTATTTTCTACATTCTTGTTATTTCTTTTTCCCTTTTTTATAGTTTTCTTCTAAGGTTCAGTGATTACTGTAGTAGTTTGGATTTTACACCCATTATTTTTCTTTTTCTATTCCATATTATTTCTTTGTAGTTACCATGAGGGTTAATTTTTTATTATAATAAGCCATGTTAGAATAACTTTAACTTAATAAGATCACAAAGATAAGAAACAAGCAGACAAAAGATCAAGAGAAAATAGACATTCCAAAACAGCACTATGGGATTCTGCTCTTCTCTGAACAAAGTCACTGTGTCTAGACCAGCCCAAGCTCCTATGTCACAATTTTGATTACCAGTGCTTCCATCCTGTGTCAAGCTCTGAGTCCACCCTGTCAAATCCAGCACCATGATTTGTTAAGACCACTGCTCACTTGTCTGTGGTCTACTGATTACTGTGGTGGATCGTGGCCCAAGACCACCCCATTCAATATGATGATGCTAGCTGGCATAGAAGCCTGATAGACTGAGGCCATGTGTCTTCCCCTGGTGCTAGTTATTGCAGAAGGTGTCTCTATATTCTAGTCCAGAAGGGGAGGCTATTACTTTATGTCCAATGTTATGCTTCACTGACCCAGCACTAATTTCTACAGCAAGTCTTGTACTTACTAGACTTTCCTACCACCAAGAAATGGGGTCTTTCACCAAGTGGACAAGGTTGTAGAAGTTTTGATGAAGGCAGTCAATTGACCTGATGCCAAGCATCACATCTGAGTTTCACAGCCACAAGGACACCCTCTAAGGAAGCATATGACAGTAGTCATATTACAGTTATTCAGGAATGCAGGCCAAACTGTGAGCCTGTACCACCAGGGTACAGGTCTGTACTTGGTGTTGAGACAATTTTTAACTCTTTTTTTTTGTTGTTGTTGTTGCTGTTTTTGTACTGGGGAAAAATCTTAGGACCTTCCACTTGACAGACAGACACTTATGCCGCTGAGCTCCCCCTCGTATGAGGCAATTTTATAGCTGATCTTCGAGCACTTTCCTAGAGCTGCCTGAGGTGGAGAGCAGATGTTGTAGATGATCCTTCACTACCAAGGCTGATGTCAATCTGGAGTGCATCTGAGTCTCACAGCCTCAGAAACTTGCACAGTCTCAGGAGGGGCTGGATGTTCTTCAGACCCACTTCAAAGCTAGAGATGGTGTAGACTGAAACTCAAGAGTTTTGCACTTGCACAAGTATCTACTGGGTGGTAGGGTCGCTAAGAGGCTCTGCCAACAAGCTCTATCTGTCATATGGAGACTTCATTTTTTTTTTAGAGAGAAGCATCGTGTTTTGTTCTTTTTTTTATCCTTCATTTTCTTTTTTTTTTAAACATTTATTTATTTATTTATTCTGTGTGTGTGTGTGTGTGTGTGT